>APFE030656271.1:8916-21794 GCA_000404065.3 Pinus taeda | reverse complement strand
AACTTTCGGAGCCGTTTTGAGGCCCTAAACGACGTTTTTTTGGGAAATCTGGGGGCAACATGGGTCCATGGACCGATCTTGCCCTTCCCAAGTGGTAGTTCTCGGATAATCTTTCTAACGAGCTATCATACACGTCAAACGGAGATCATATGCCAAAGTTACGACCCCGGGAAATTGATGTACCAATTTACCCAAAACGGGGCCCACAATTTGGCGTTTCATCTTCTAAGGGTCGGTTTTGGAATGTGAAGGGTTTTCCATTGTTTCTCAATAATAAATAGGCCTTCGAGCCTCATTGTAACACAAGTCGGAACAGTTCAGAGGCATGTAGCCGCACATCTCTTCTCAGAGATAAGCTACCATCGTCCTAGCTGGTTTATTTCCAATTCTGGTTGTAAGCATATTTCGGTATTTTCCATTAAAGAAATGAAGTGTTATTTCCGCTGCATCTCTTTATTTATGGTTATCGCATCTCTGTATTGATGGTTATCTCTGTAATCTATTGCGTTCCTATTTAAATCCGGATCAGGAAGCCACCTCTTTCTTTACTTCAGAAAGAGGTCTCAAACAGGGATGCCCACTCTCACCTCTGCTATTTTTACTTATCATGGAAGGATTAAGTAGAGTTATCTCTTTTGCTCGCGACAAACAACTTTTAACTGGCATAAAACTTGCAGATAATTTCTACCTTACACATCTCCTGTTTGTTGATGACATCTTGATTTTCTTAAATGGTAGTATTGGTGACACTACCACTCTCCAAAACTCCATGCTCCTCTTTCAGCGAGCCACAGGTATGAGAATAAATGAACAAAAATCTATGATCACTACAGTTGGATGCTCTATGCATGAGACTATATTTGCTACCCAACATTTTCCTTTCAACTCCCTGACGCTTGCAGATGGCATAAAATACCTTGGCTTCAGGTTGAAGCCTAATGGCTACAGAATAGCTGATTGGTTATGGCTAATAGCCAAAGTAGAAAAGAGACTCTAGGTATGGTACCATCGTTACCTCTCTCGTGCTAGTAGACTGATACTTATCAAAGCTGTGATTGAAGCCACACCGGTTTATTGGATGGCCCTTACTTGGATTCCTAAAGGCATCCTTAACAAATTACAACATATTTGCAGTAGATTTCTTTGGGCAGGACAACAGCCTGGAAGACTTTTTGCGTGGGTCAAATGGGACACCATCGCCAAGCCCAAACGCTGGGGGGGCTGGGGTATTAAGAGACTCGACCTATTTTCCAAGGCGCTGGCGGCAAAACTCGGGTGGCAACTCCTCACCTCAGAGGGACTATGGACGCGGGTAGCATATGCGAAATATATCAAGCCCCTGAACGTGCTAGATTGGTTTTGCTCTCAACATGGCACTCATAATATATCCATTATATGGAAAGCAGTTATCAACACCATACCTTTGCTCCATGATGGATTAACTTGGCGCATAAGGGCGGGCAATTCTGTGCGAATAGGACTGGACCCGTGGGTCAGATGTGGAAACACTCACAGGCTATCAGACGGCCTCATCAGGCACCTAAATGATAGAGGCATCACCAACATAATGCACATTGGAGACCCTGCTAACTCTACATTCCTCCAACAGGCTTGGCTCAGTGCACAAACTCTAGAGATTCCGGCTCAATGGCAAGCTGAATGGATGGATTATACGGATGCACTCACACAAGCCCACATCAGGCTCACTGAAGGACCTGATGAAATCATTTGGGCCTTTGCTAAACATGGATCATATGCCCTGAAACTGGGATATCTGAAACTCATGGAGCCTTACAGACCTTTGAATATCTATCCCACCTGGAAAGCCTTATGGAAACTCAAATCTGCTCCTCGTACTCGTCTGCTTATGTGGAACATTTTATTTGATAAAATTCCAACGGGTACTAATCTTATGAAGAGATCCTTCCACGGACCGTTTCGTTGTCATCTTTGTCATGCAGAGGAAGAAAGCATTGTTCACTTATTCCTGAACTGTAACGTTACACTACAGTTTTGGAATTCCCTCATCAATCAGTTCCCGCATTTGACAAATTGGCAGGGCAATAATAATCTGGATGCATGGGAAATCTGGTTCCAGAACCACTCGGGGAAATCCTGCAATATCCTGCTCCTCGCTTGCTAGGCTATTTGGATTGCCCGGAATCAGGCGATCTTTGATCAAAAAGCCCCACATTGGCCCTCTATTCTCCACTATACCATTGCAGATTATAACATAATACCTGATGAGGAATCCTCTGCCCCTGTTCGCATCCTAAGGTAGTTGAATATCGACAAATCTAAACCATGGGCCTTCTTCGATGGCTCAGCCCAAGATGTGGGATGCGGTGGAGGAGCAATACTACATCTCAGCGACACACACTGCTATAAGATACAAATAAACTTAGGAAGAGGCACAAACAGTTTTGTTGAACTTTGCACGGCGAAACACATCATACATTTTGCCATCCAAAAACAATGCAGACATCTCCAGCTATTTGGAGACTCTAAAATTGTTTGCAATTGGCTGAATGATGCATCTCAATGTCATGCATTTTCATTGAGACATATTCCAGACGAAGCAAAAAGACTCACTGCTTCCTTTGAATCATTTGTATGTCTTCACATCTACAGGGAATAGAACTCCAATGCAGACCAACTCTCCAAAAAGGTCGCGCACAAACAAGGAGACCACTGGCTGATACAGGAGGAGATTGACGGTCAATTCTACCAGCATTATCACAGACCCTTTGATGACCATATGGGAGATGGGCAATAGTGCCCATGACAGCAATTTTTCTGTTTATTTTTGTACATATTTTCTATGTTATGATCTTAGTACATCACCATATTTTTTGGTTATCTACAGCATATATATGGCTCTCTGCGTAGAGCACAGTTATTAACTTACAGTACACAGTTTTGGAATGCTCCCTACGTGGAGACTTTTGTGTTTTATTTTGTCTATCTAGTTGATGAAACTGATAATTTGGGGTTTTCAAAATCCCAATTCCTTTAAAAAAATCTTGATCCTGGGCCTATGGGTTATGGCCCACAAGCCTAAACGGAAGCGTTTTAACTTTTAAAACGTGAATCTTCATTCTCCAGCCAAATAAGAACGACACATTGCTAATAAGAGAAGAACATAAACAACCATCCTGATTTATCACACAGTTTAATAAATTCCGCCATCAATAGAACAATCACATATAACAGGTAAACAATATATATAGATCGCCATCGACCCTGAAATGATCAATGGTGATAGACAACACATGCATATACAATAACACTCAAACAGGTTTTCATAATTTATATAAAACAATTACAAAATTAAGGCCTTTCAGCCTTAAAACAGAATTCACGCTGGGCTACATCTTGCCCACTCACAATTTTCTTCACAAAAGATATATCTCACATCCTATCACATTACATATATATAAGAATGAAGGATCAATCCTATCTTCTCGTGATTTTCTCCACAAAAGCTTCATGCATGCACACTTTAAATCTGCTTTATCATTTTTAAATCTATTTTTCTCCTTTAAATCACGCTTTTCTTCTTTAAAACAAGCTTTTCTCCATTCTGATCCTCTGGTCTAGGTTTGCTCGCTTAGTTTCTGATTGCTCTCGCATCAGACTCCCGAGGCACAAAAATTTATGACCTCCTGGTCATATGCTTCTCGTGGTCTTTAGCAATTTTATCCACTGCATTCCTTCACTAGAACTCTGTGAGCTGCAACCAACCTCTGCAGTAACAGCCTCCTCTGTTACATGATACCTCACCAAGCCCTCCGCACTCGGTCTTTTGGCATCCTTCTCTAGGTTGCTGCAAATCTTCTCACCTTCCGTTGCCGCCATCTGCACAATACCATGACCATAAACTCTCCATCTTTAATACATTGTACCTCTTTCCGCAGAATCTTACGGTTCTGATACCACCTGATGAAACTGAGAATTTGGGGTTGCCAAAATCCCAATTCCTTTAAAAAAATCTTGATCCTGGACCTATGGGTTCTGGCCCACAAGCCTAAATGGAAGCGATTTAACTTCTAAAACGTGAATCTTCATTCTCCAGCCAAATAAGAACGACACACTGCTAATAAGAGAAGAACATAAACAACCATCCTGATTTATCACGCAGTTTAATAAATTCCGCCATCAACAGAACAATCACATATAACAGGTAAACAATATATATAGATCGCCATCGACCCTGAAATGATCAATGGTGATAGACAACACATGCATATACAATAACACTCGAATAGGTTTTCATAATTTATATAAAACAGTTACAAAATTAAGGCCTTTCAGCCTTAAAACCAAATTCACGTTGGGCTACATCTTGCCCACTCACAATTTTCTTCACAAAAGATATATCTCACATCCTATCACATTACATATATATAAGAATGAAGGATCAATCCTATCTTCTCCTGATTTTCTCCACAAAAGCTTCATGCGTGCACACTTTAAATCTGCTTTATCCTTTTTAAATCTATTTTTCTCCTTTGAATAACGCTTTTCTTCTTTAAAACAAGCTTTTCTCTATTCTGATCCTCTGGTCCAGGTTTGCTCGCTCAGTTGTTGATTGCTCCCGCATCACTATTCCTATAGACTAATGAACTCGACAGGCCCAGTTTCCTATAATGAATGCTTCGGCATATACAAAATGTAATTTCTTAATCTCTAATAGAAATTACGACTTTTTCCCAGGGGAAAAAGTTGTTTAATATTTTTTTTATAATTATTTAAATAGAAGTAAATGTGGGAAAACTATTAGAGGGAAAGTGGCGTAAGAATGAGATAAGAGTAATCAAAATTCAAAAGAAATGATTATCTCTTTATTATTCAAAGCAGTAGTCTATAACGAGACTTTTTGAAAGCTTTTCCGGTAGATTTTTCCGGTCAAAATCCGGCAGCAATTCATTGGAATCCCATGTTTGATAGCTAGTTTCTGCACAATCAATGGCTCCCAGGGGGGCGCTGAATCCAAATATGCAGTTAAAAAAACATTTTAACTACTTAAAAATCAAGATTTAACCTCATTTCTTCCGCCGGATTCCATCACCGAAATCTCCAAAAAGTCGCATTATAGACAACTCCTTATTCAAATTGTACTAATGAAATTGGTGAGTGGTAGTACAGTTAGAAAAAAGTCTATTGACAGTTCTTTATGTATTCAAGTGATAGAAAGTTCAATCCCTCATATATGTCTCACTAACCTAACTTAAAAACAAAAAAAAATTATGTTACTAAAAAAATTTACCTTTAAAATAATGTGTTAATTTTAAATAATTTATTATTTAATAATTTAATAAGTTATTCCAAAAAATACATTAAATAAAATTAAAAAAAATAAAAAATTTCTAAATAATTTAATAAAACTTCCTAATATTTAAATGTTTATAATGTTAAAAGCATGATTATATCTCAACCAAATGATAAAGCTGAAGTGTAGTGGTCAAAAAGCTTACTTTAAACTCACTTCTAATTTCTCCTTCATGTCAACTAATGCTATTGTATCTTTATACTGTAATGTCAACTCATGCTACCGTATCTATCTTTATATTTAATGTGTTTGTGTGTTATTAGATCAATTTAGAATGATAGACACCTCATTTTAAATTTTAATATAGTTGTGAGAATAGACTGATCTTATAACAAATTGTATGTATGTTTTTGTGTAGACATAATTATTAATAAGCATTTGAATTTTTATTGTATATTAAATTTCATTAATATAAATACGATTTAAAAATGTTTATATAATATTAAAATTTACAAAATCATAATTTTAGTATTAAAATTTACAAATCATAATTTTATTTTTAAAAGATTATATATATATATAACGGGATGTGCAGAGAATTGATATAAAATGTCAAAACCTATTAGCCAGGCTATCTTACAGTCTATTTTGGGAACAGAGGTTTTACATGCAAATCAATGTTAACGTAAAATTGAAAATCTGAACAAGTACATTGTTGGCATTGAACATTTGTTATTATTTTGGGATAAGAGGTTTCACATGCAAATAAATGTTAATGTCAAATTGAAAATCTGGACAAGTACATTGTTGGCCTTGAACATATTATTGTAGTTGTTGTTTATCGAAACAGGTAGATATATGGTCACTTCATATTCAGCCTTTGAATCACTATTCGCAGCGTGTCGTACTGCGATTCCTAGATATGCTGCAATTAGCAAATAAATAAACGAATGAGTGAACTATGGCCGGCTGTCCAGTCTTTATGAAAACAAAAACTATCATGCAACTTGCAAGTCTTAGTCTCGCCATGTCAAAACTAGTGATATTAGTGTAAAAGTTGATAGGAAAGAAATTGATGGGTACGTACCATTTCAATTTCTGGCATCTTTTGTGCCTCACAGACTTCAATTTTCAATGATATTGCAGTGTTGTCATATCATTGTGCCTCACAGACTTCAATTTACAATGATATGCACAGTTTCTGATTACATGAAAAAAAAAAAAGGTATGCACGGTTTCTGAGTAGATAAATCGAAAGGTATGCACGGTTTCTGAGTAGATAATTCAAAAGTTCTTTGTCCGGATTTATTTGCAAGTTCTTTGTCTGGATTTATTTGCTGACTAGTTTAAGGAGGTTATAAATTTGCTTTGAAAATAGTGGAACTTTTGAGATGATTTGTGTTTAAATTTGGTAAAAATGAGGTTATAAATTTGCCTGGAAAATAGCAGAACTTTTGACAGTTTTTTTGGTTTAAATTTGGTAAAAATGAGGTTATAAATTTGCTTTGAAAATAGTGGAACTTTTGACATGATTTTTATTTAAAATTGGAAAAGTTTGGGATCTAAATTTGGTAAAAATGAGGTTATAAATTTGTTTTGAAAATACTGGGACTTTTAAAATGATTTTTATAAAAAATTGGTAAAAGTTTGGGAAA
Organism: Pinus taeda; assembly: GCA_000404065.3. Taxonomy (NCBI): domain Eukaryota; kingdom Viridiplantae; phylum Streptophyta; class Pinopsida; order Pinales; family Pinaceae; genus Pinus; species Pinus taeda. The sequence continues at coordinate 14,867 of APFE030656271.1, read as the reverse complement.
TGAGGGTTATAACTATTTAGCTTTAAGATTTTGGATGTCTAATGGCTTTTTGATGGTGCTGAATCTATTTCCATCATTTAAAAAAACAAAACTATTCAAACCCACCTATAATTATTTTTTTTGGAAAAAAATAACCTCATTCTATATAAAAAATAACTTTTCTCACTAATGTGGCATGTTAACTTTCCATGGAGTGTGTAGACAACCTATTTATTTGTTTGGATTCAAAACAAATTCTGGATGCCACCAGGGATGTAATTTTGCCCCTAAAATATGCTTAAGGGAGGCCCAATAAGAAAGCTATGTGGAATACTTTCTGTACTCAATGTAGAGTTCATAATTGTAAAAAAAAAAAAAAAAAAATTACTCCACAGAAATTATTGTTCACCTAAACAGAAATGAAAATGACTATGTAAATAAAAAACTAAAAGTCAATTAATGCAACAATTACAATTTGCTAAACTTCTTCATTGGGGGACTTCTATAACCATATTGGTTAGACTTGCATGTAAAACCATTTAGCTGTGGTAGAATGTTAAAACTCATTACTTTTCTCTTACACATTAATAGCTAAAGTAATTATAAGTAATTATAACTAAAGTAATTATAAGTAATTACAACTAAAGTAATTATAAGTATTAATTACTTTACCATTATGATTTATGATTTCTCAACTAAAATACAGAACAATAATTTTCCTATAATAAATATATAAAGAACTAATCCCAAAACTTAGTCTCACCTAATTTGGAACATTGACTTATTTAAAATTTCATTTTTCTTCCTAAGCTTTAGAGATTAATATTATAATATTGATGCAAGTTGGCCATTTTAAGTTTAACTAGTTTACTATGCAATTTATAATTGACATATTTAAAATAACTATCTTAGGTTTCAAATAATTTCAAAGTACTTAACTAACAAATTTATATGGAAATTTACATGTGTGAGCTTGTCATAATTATTTGAAATAATATGGTTGTAGATTTTAAGATTTGATCAAGATATTAACATGGCAATTTACATATCTTTATTTCTTAGAGAGGGCTCTACACTCAAGTGTGTTGAAGATGTTATAATGTTTGTATGCGAGTGTAAACATATAAATGGTCCCTTAGTATGGAGAATATGTTGTAGTGGTTGTAAATGAGTGTAAAAAATTAAATGTAGGCTTAATATGAGACAAATACAATCTTTATAAAATGAAGTATTAGATCAAATAATAATAATAAAGCATAATTACATTGAAAATCCAACCTAGTATTAGAGAGATGTTGTCCTATAAGGTTACATCAAAAGAAATCAAACAATACTTACATTACAAAAAAAAATTGTTAATAACAAAAAAAAAATTTACATATCAAATTTAAAGATAAATATTAACCACAAAAGAAATTTCAATGTGAGCCATAAATAAAATAATTCAATGTCTAGGTCTCTAAATTCAACTAGATTAGCCATTGTGGTGATATGAAGTCTTTGTGATGTATGTGGACAAGAGTAGAAGATTCATGTGGATACAAAAAGAACAAAAAAAACACAAAAAAATAAACAAAAAAACTTCAATGTTAACACTCAATTAGATAGATTTACATAGACTTAGAGTTGAAGTAATTGATAATAAAAAGGTAATTTCATTCATAAATGCCTTTTATTTTTAGTATGAGAGAGATTTGTAATTCATGCACTACTTAATAGAGATATAAAGTAAGTGATTACTTTTTAGTATGAGGGAGTTGTGTAATTCCTTCACTAATTAATATGGATTTTAAACATTACAATAAAATAATATTGATATTATAACCCACTATGAAAGAGATGTGAAATTCATTACATGGTGATGATAGAGTTAATGGTGGTATTTAAAAAAAACATTAATAACAAAAAGTATCCACCATATATAAAAATTAGAATTTCCATGCTAAATAACATATTTTTACATCAATTTTACATATAAAGATAAAGAAATTGAAAATATAAATATTCTTATATTTTTCCTTTCCAAGTGAGCAAGATATACAACTCCATAATTTTTCAATACATAAGTTGAATAAAAATTTGGAATGCCTATATGAATTTCTCTCTCTCACACATATAGAAAAAAGTAAAAAACAAATATTTCAATTCTCTCAAACAATATGAGAGAGATTTTCTATTAAATGGAGAGAAACTTATTTAACAATATGCTACAATAAGAGTTACATTTTGATGTGGACAAAGTGAATGAAATATTTCAATTCCCATGTTCAGTAAAGTATTTCAATATCAACTTCATATATTATATGAAAAAATAAAAAATAAAAAAACTTTTGTTAGAGAATTTTCAGCTAAATCACATAAAAAATCATTTGTGCAAGCGTTTCAACCAACCAATGAGTGTGTTCATCGTCACGACAAGTTGAAGAACCCATCCAGCTTATCTTGTTAAATAGTTTGGGCAGAGCTAGATTGATAACGGCTAATTCTGACCTTATGACCCGAGTCAAATAAATAATAGTCTTGTTATATTTTTAATTATTATTATTCTTAGAAATTAGTTAAATTAGCTAAAATATAATTAAAGTACTCTTACTAGCTAGAAATTCATTTGTTTATTTAACTAAATATAATTGTTTATTAATAAATGTATATATATATACATATAACGATCCAATTCAGAATAAAATAATATTATTGGTTCATCTATATATCTATCTAATAATTATTTTTATCTATCATTTCAATTTTAATGGTTCGTTTGAAAGTAAATTAATCAAGTATATAATCTATACATATATAATTACAATTTAATAATTTATTTCCTAATATTATTATTCCAATTATAATATTTAAATATACCCATGTAATTAGGTAAATATATTAATACATATGATGGTTCTAAATTCATTTATCGAATATATATAATATTAGGTAATTTAGATAATAGGAGGGATTAAAATAAACTAATTCCATATACTATTAGGTTGTTAAGTTTAAAAGTTGAATATATAAAAATATATTCAGCCTTCTAAAATTAAAATATATAAACTCTTTTTAAAAACTAAATATATATTAGAAAATTATAATTGCTATAATGGTTGGTAATTTATTTCTTTACTTTAATTGTTTATTAATCACTATATATTTGTATATATATTATAGTTATAATGTCAGGTTCATTAGGATAAATTAAAATAATCTTAGAGTTTAGTTTAAAAAGATAATTTATTTAGACTATATCATACTGATTTATTAATTGTTATTATAAATAAATACTATAATATATATTATAATGTTATAATAGTATGTTATAGGATAATATTATTGGTATATTATTTATTTAATAATTATCATTTCATTTCTAATGGTTTAATAGAAATCATATATATATAAATAATTGAAATCATGAAATAATTTATTAAATTATTTATTAAATTATTTTTCCAATTATAATATTTAAGTTTAAATGTAACCAAATAATAATAGTTAGAAAATATAATTGTAATTAGGTTAATACATTTAATGGTTCGAAATCAGTTTATTAAATATCTTATTAATAGCTAATAAAACGAATAATAATAGGTAATTAAGATAATAGAAGGGATTAAATTATACTAATTCCAATATACTATTAAGATGCTAAGATTAAAAGGGAGTATATAAAATTATGTTTAAAAGCTAAAAATATATCAAAAATTAATAATAAACCAAAGGAAAAAGGACCAACCACAGAAAACAACCTCTAAGGGGAGGAAACATGAAACCCTAAGACCTTATAAATGAGGGATTGAGGAGGCTAGAAGACAGGGCTGGGACCCAACAATTGCTAATCTTCCAGCCATCATCCCTATTAAGATTTTTCGGCCTTTTCTCAATCTCCAGGGCCTCTCTAAACTTGCGATGGTGAAACTGCGCAACTTTAGCAATGACTTGAGCCTCTTCAATACAGACATGATGCATAGTCTTCTCGGCATGTTCAGCCTCTCCAAGGGTATACTCTCCTCCATTGTCCGACCTCAGGGACTTGATCTTCCGACCTGTCTGTGTCTCCACAAGAGCTCTAAACTCTTGAAACCGCTTGAAGACCTCACTCTTGGTCTTCAAGAAATAAATCCAGGTCGTCCTGGAGTGATCATCAATGAATAAAACATAGTACTCATATCCACTCAAGGAAACATGAGACATCCAACCACTCACACCAGAATGAATCAAATCAAGTATCCCAGTCGCTCTGCTGTCACTGCTGGGAAAAGGGGATTTGGCAAACTTGCCCATAGCACATCCTCTGCAAGTATCAAAGTGATTAGTATTGAAATCTGGCATACCTATAGTGATCTCCCGCAAGGTCCTCAAGGCTCCATGATACATATGTCCCATCCTGCGGTGCCAAATCTCACGCTGCTCAGAACTGCTAGCTCTGCTGTCGGCACTACTACTCAATGCCAAAAGGGGCTGGAATGCAAACTTGTACACCTTTGCATGGCGTACACCTATCACTCTAGTTGAATCAGCTGGAGCGCCCCTGGGATACATCAACACCTGTCCTCCCTTGAACAGTACCTCATATCCTCTGTCCTCCAAAGCTGAGACAGATATGAGTTTCTTCCTCATCCCTGGCACATAAAGAACCTCTGTCACTTTCAAGGGAGGTTTGGACTCCCTCTGAAATGTCAGTGTCCCCACCCCGACTGCTCTAACAACTCTGTCATCACCGAGTACTACCTCTACATCAGTGCCACTCTCTGAAAGCTCTGAGAAGTACTCACGGACTCCTGTCATATGACGTGAAGCCCCATTGTCTACATACCAGATACCTGTAGATGCTCTGCTAATCGAGGGAAAAGCCTGCTCCCTCTGAACCTGTATGGCAGGTGATCCTGCACTAGAGGACTCACACATAGTGAATGCAAACTCCCGGTCAAAACGACCTGTAAAGTCCTCAATCTCTGCTGATGCTGCCAAACTCTGGTCCTTCCCCTTCTTCTTCTTCTTCTCCGGACACACAACTGCATAGTGTCCCATCTTTTGACAATTCCAACACTTCACCTTGGAATAGTCATTCTGTGTGTTTACCTGTTTACCTTTACCTTTGCCTTTGCCCCCACCACTGCTTGTGGAAGCCTGCTTCTTCCCTTTGCCTTTCTTGCCTCCTGCCACCAGTGCTACATCCTCATCCTGCTCAACTGGCTTGGCTGCCCCAAGCTGACTTTTCCTGATCTCTGTCTGAATGCAATCATCCCAAAACCTCTCCCATGTGGGAAGGGTCTCACGTGCACAAACCCCATCAGCAAAGTTCATCCATGAATGGGGGAGGCCATTTACTGCAATCCGCAACAACTCAGTGGGTGGAATGGCCTCTCCAATCGCTGCCAACTCATCTCTCACATTAGTAATCTTAGTGAGATATCCAGCTGCACTATCATTGCCCATCTTAATGTTTTTTAGTTTCTCCTTCAGAACCATTTTTCGGTTCTCATTGGTACTCTGGTAGAGATTGGACAATGCTGTCCACAACTCATGGACATTGCTCTTTCCTCTCACATGAGGAATGCAATGGTCTTTGATTCCGTCTAGAATCAGCCTCTTACCCTTGTTGTTCTTTTTATTATAAGCAGCCAATTGAGTAGCATCAGTAGGCACAACGACAGGGTTCTGTGTGGTATGCACCATGATATCCCAGACTTCTACCTCTTCAAAGATACTTTGCATTCTCTCCTTCCAAACGCTGTAATTTGTATGCCCATCCAACCTATCTTCCACCCTCAGTCCCAATGACATCTTGCTGTCCTAAACTGAAAAAATAGCACTGCTGTAGTAAAGATAAAACCTTCTGTTTATGAAAAATCAGCTTGCTGGAATTTTCTGAGTGAAAAATCAACAGCTGTAATTTTTCTCTTTTGTTGTCCCAAACTGCCCTTCAGCACTCAAGCTCCGATACCATGTAAAAATTTTTGTTTTCCCACCCCGGTTTT
>APFE030656269.1:130417-167160 GCA_000404065.3 Pinus taeda | reverse complement strand
TTCTTTCGATGAAAAGAGTACTCTACATGGGTTGTGGGAAACATTTAGAAAGCAAAAACTTTTTCTTTTCTTTTCTTGTAACACACTTCACACACGCAAAAACCAAAATAATTGCTAATGCTTTGACGATGCAAACTAATGCAAAGTATAGTGAAGATGCAAGAATCGAAAACAAAACAAGAAATGAAAGTTTCTTTGTTTATCAAAATTTTCTTTTGCCACTTACTATATTTAGATGGAATCAGAGATAGTGCAATTCGTCTAAATATTAAAAGCAAAAACTCAAGATAGCAAAAACACTTTCATTCAACAAAAGAAAGCAAAACGAAAAGCAAGTTCAAGAAATCAAAAACCAAAAACTTTTCGAAAAGCTCACTTGAAAGTAGAAGTGAAAAGCAAGAAACAAACAAGAACTTCTTTTGACATTGCTTTCAACAAAAACCGTTACTTCACAATCGAAAAAAGCAAGAAACCCCTTTTGCAAGTTTGTACCCAACAGGAAATGGAAACTCAACAAAAAACAAATGTGCTCAAAAATGCTTTCGACAATGAAAAGGAAATCCGGAAAGCTTTGGTAGCAAAGACCAAAACAAAAGATCAAAAGAAAGATTCCAAGAAAGTTTCAAGAAACAAAGAAGCAATAGGTCATAAAAACTATTTCTTTAAGCAAACAAAGACGTCACCAAGAACAAAGTTAAACACAAAGATTAATGAAAATCTTTTCTGTTCTGATTACTCAGGGCAGCCAAGATTACAGTAAGGAAATATTGTGTGTTTAAAGTGAAAATATAATGACACTCACAAGCAAGAAATAAGACCAAGACTTCTTACAATTCAAGGAGAAGTTAGAGTAAAGACACTTGCTGGAGAAAACAGATAACTGCTACTGACACAAATGACTGTTTAAACTGACAGAAAACACCAGAAACATTCCAGAGACAAAAAGTTTATAAATCTTGAAAATTGCTAAGTATACGCGACTGCACTTAGTGCAGAATGCGTATCTACGCTACTAGTCCTGAGGAAACCTACGTATACGCGGGTTTACTTCAGGCAACAAGCGTGTATACGCCTCTGTAACCAAGAAAAACAGCGTGTATGCATCCTTTAAGAAAAATAAAAAAGAAAATTCCAAAAACTGGTCAAACTATAAAATCAGAAACAGACAAAACAGAATCCATAAGCCAGCAAGTCACTGAGCCCTGATAGGCTTGACAAACACCCAACAAGGAACAACAAGAATGTTGTTCCCCAGCGGAGTCGCCAGTTCTGTTGCGGGAAATAATCCCCTAAGGTTCTTGGGTGAAACCTTAGCAGACGGAAAATTATCTAAGTTAAGAAACACACGCACATACAACCGTTTATGCTATAAATAACTACCTCTAAGGTGAGAGGGGCATACCTGATGTCCTACGTTTGGGTAGTTACTCAAGGGTGCAAACCCTTCTTGACGTCCCTTCCGCTCCTTGATCCTGTAAAAACCACAATTCCACAAACTACAACAGTATATGGACAAGATTTTACATACAAAATGATCTTTATGTTATATGAAAGATGAGTTAGTTACAAACTTATAAACATCTATTCAAGTATGAACTTCACATATAAATATCATTAACACAAAGAGAGAAGCGTTTCGGGAACAAGACGTGTTTCTTTATTAGATAAATAAACAATATGGAAAAAGAGCAATATCACCTGAATCTGCTTCTGCAGGCTCCAAGCTCAGCCTCCTTCTGGATCCGTCCCGCCTCAAGCCACTAGTAGGTCACCTTCCATTACTCTCTCCAAGGTGTGATGGGAAAGAATGAACATCCAAACACAAAGGAAACAAGGGTTTCCTATACAAGATGGGGGAAGTGCAGAAGGCACAAGGGACTTCAGACCTGATCAGGGGGATAAAAAATCAGTATAATAACTTTGCTCAATGATTTCTCCTCCATAGGCCTTCCCCTTGATGTCTTTTTATACCAACTCCAAAGTAGTTTTTTAGTTAGGAATTGGTTGGGGACAGTTGAGGCCACGGGCACTAACAGGTGATCAGCAGGTAAAACCCGCGATCTCCGCCCGAAAATACGGAGTTTTTATATTTTTTAAGTGTTTTAATACATATACGCGGGTTAGATATGTATGAACCCACGTATACACGCGTTTAACTCAGGGCAATGTCGCGTACAGGGAATAAAACACTGGTTTTTAGATATAGGGCCGGGTCTGGAAGGAGGGGTTGCCCTAGGCCATGGCTGAAGCATCACAAACCGTACTGGTGAGATTTGGAGCTATAACAAGCATCTCGACAATAAATGGCACTCTCAATGTATGTTCTAGTCCACCAACCAAGGTGTCAACTAGCGCTACCAAAGGGGCCTCCAACAATGGTGACTCCAGTTCCACACAAGGTATATCGACATGCCCCTCACCATCCTGCATGTCCTCCTGCTTAACCTGCTCCTCAAGCTTCTGACATCTAAAGCAAGGTCTCTGCTAGTAGAAATTCCCCCTAGTCTCATCCTCTACCTGTCCTCATCCTATCCACTCCCTTTGAGGGGGTATAGTGTCCTTCTGGTCAAATCTCTCCATCAGCCTCTGCATGAAATTTGTGTAGGATGTGGCATGTACATGACTCAAAGAGATCAAGCCTCGATACCACCACTCCATAACCTCTCCATCCAAGTACAAAGTGGCATGTCTAATAACATGTGCCTCCCTCATCAGGTTTAGCCAGAAATGTGTCCAATTCTTGTACCCATTTCCTCATAGAACTTATAGCTGAACCATCAAAGTGGGCGAGGGTAATTTTTCCCTCAATGCTCACTCTCCCTTGAGCCATGGGTTTTTCTATAGTTCACCCATCACAGAGCATACATGATCATACTGACTACTCCACAACTGGCCAAGATCATGTTCTGATACCATTGTAATATTTCTAATGGAAATTTTACAATGATAACAAAGACGCAAAGATAAAAACAAAAAAAAAACCAGAAATGCATAGACATGAACTAGGAATTTCTACAAATCCCCAAATGGCCAATTTTTATTAGTAATATATGTTGTGGTAAAATGAGTTGGGGAAAGTGCACCTTGGCTTGCACAAGGCAATCTACAAGCACTATGTAATAATTACAAGAAATCCTAATTACTTCAATAACTAGCCCCTTCATGAACCTGCATGTTCTTGGCCTTCATCGAAGTCCAATCAGAAGCCAATTCTTCCATTCGTTCCAATACCTTGTTTAGGAAAGCTTCTCCCACATTATAGCTAGATTCACATGTCATGATCTGAGGTTCATCTGCCATCTCTGCTATATCCCTTCTTTGCGATCTTGTGTAGACAATAAAATGTGAATCTGAATCACCTTTTAGATTCCTTCCATGAGCGTGGTTCGACTGAATCAAGCTCAGATACCAACTGTCATGATAGTGCAGTGGGGTCAGCTCCTCTTCACGATTTTCTGAATCAAGTTCTCATACCAACTGTCACACCCCTACACTGGCGGTACTATTCCAGCCACACTATAGGAGCTGCGACACCACCAACCCTTTTCTTTTTATCGATACTAACGATCGTGGACTACGCCTACTTTCTATACTTAATTTATCTTTCAACAGCTAAGCATATCCTTCATTAACACGCAGAAACCTTCCTTAAACATTCATAACCATTAATCATATTAACATCAATACCATTCAAGTGCAGAACATATTATCATGGGAGGGGCAACTCCCTCCAATTATGTCTACTCGTATCAATAATGTTAATATTCAGAATTACAATCTCTCAATAAACCCCAAAATTTACACTTAGAATATTTTTATAATCGGCAGCTCGTTCAACTTAGCTCGTCAGGTCGGGTGTGTCCACCTGGTCACCCGAACGACCTGTCAACCAGCTCGTCATTTTCCAGCATGTTCACCTAAACGCGTTCAACTGTTCACCAGCCAGCGTTCACACGTCTCGTTAACCTGTCATCTTCGCATGCCCTTGGGGAACTTCCATGTTTCCCCCAAATGCTCATTTAACCGGCTGCCCTCACATGCCCTATCGTTTCACCCATCGCACGTTCAACCCAAATTGTAAGGCCTTTAGAGATGTGCGACATTTGGGCGCCGGGCGACTGGGGGCGCACACGACGGGCGCTTGTTGGAGGTGCGACGGGCAATCATGCACGACCGAACGACGGAGCGACCGACCGGTTGTGCGATGGAATGACGGAGGTTATGGGACGTTATGTGACAACACTTGGTGAATGACTAAGTGTGGGCATTGGCTTATACCCATGTGTGGAGCGCTTTGTGATGGGGTTGGCCGACCAACGATGGCGGTGAGGCCGACTTTACAAAGGTGTTTGAATGGGTGTGTGTATGGTTGTGTGGGCGGTCGGCTGGGCAGCCCACCCACATACGATGGAGCCTATATTTGCTTGCGGTTGGAGCGTTCAAACTCATTCAACTTCGCTCATTCGATCATAGGATCTTCGCTCAAGGTTGAGAGCTAACTTGTGTGCAGTTTAGAGGAGAGCTAAGGCGCATAGCTCATGTGCTCTCCTTGGTGAGTCGCACTTGGTGGAAACACTCTTGGTGGAAGGTGAAGACATTGGGCAAGACGTGCCCGGGGTGATCATGCGGAGGTGATTTTTGTGCTGAGATTTGGCGAGGGTGTATTGGTGCCTCGGGCGAGCACCCGCCCATCGTGCAACGGTGCACGAAGACTGTATTATTTGTAAAATTGGCTAAGTATGGGACTTGGTCCTGCCAAGGCATACTTGTGTATTGTAAACTGAAATTCTTAATATATTGTTGGGCGGACTCATTGTTCAGGGAATTGCCCCTCCCCTTTATACTGTGGAATTGTTTTGTTGTTTATAATTTCTCTTGATAATAAATAAAGTATGGGTGTTCATTGGTATAAAGGATAACTAATTATACTTGGTTGAGAATCACAAACTAAGTAGGAGTAATTGTATTCTTAAAAAGAAAGTGTTCAGTGGTGCCGCACCTCGCCGGCACGGTTGAAAGACTATTGTAGGCTTGGGGGTGTGACACAAATGCCTTCGTTCACCATTGCACGACCTACTCGGCACGAGCTCATGATTATTTCAGCTCGATGCCTGAACAACCACCCGTACCAACACTTTCCTTCGCACTTCGCAAACGAGTCAGGTAGCCAACCCACTGTTCACCCAGATGCCGTGTCACACCCATTCAACAGGAAACCCTACCGCACCGTCCGCTCGACCCATCGTTCAATTGGACCCCCTACTGCGCCCTCGCCCGAGGTTCAACTAGCCTTCATTCCACCAAACTCGTTCGTTCAACAAAACGCGTGTGTGCCTGCTCGTGCTATACGACCTACGCCTTGTCTTACCGAGCCATGCCTTCTACCTGCACTCTATTCACACATGAGGCAGAGTCAGCAACAACATAGGCAGATGAGCTTCAAGCAATGTCCTTGCAAGGGCAGGAGGCAAAGGAAATAAAAACAACAAAAGGGAGTGTGGACCCATGGGCCGCGTCCGCACAATTAAAGAATCCACGCATCGCAGAGAGATCAGGACCAAGGAAAAATATCAAGACCTCGAAGTTGGCCATTGACCCAATCACCTTAATCGAAGGTAATCTCCATGACATCAGTGAGATGGTTTGCAATGTCAGAAATGTATCGCTCCATGATTTCATGCAGGAGCACAAGACTATGTTGGGGGCCGTCAGGACACAGCTACAGGAGTTACAGGTGTGGCCCCCTCATGTGAGTACCCTTTCTACCCACCTCACAGCAGGATCCTCGGCAACATAACAGATGATGTGCGCACAAATGGAAAACACAGTAGTGTTGTTGGAAGGGGGCCTTTTCATAGCGAATGTGACCGGTAGATTTTCAGTCAACATGTTGAAAGTCCTTGGCCTTAGTTTGGCTGCACTTTCGCGAGAGATGTTGTATTAGTTATAGGATGGGATAACAATAGAGTTGTGTGCGAGGGAGAGCCACGTGGTCGATGTTCTTAGCGAACAAAAGATAAATATGGAGCAGCTCAGCTTGTAGCATGACAAATTAGTCTCGCAAAATCAAACTTGGAGCGAATGGTAGATGATGCTTGTGAATGCTTCTTGGAGCTGGCAATCCTAGTAGATCTACCGGTAGAGGTGCAGATCCACAGATTGGTACCATTTTTACCCACCTCACAGCAGGACCCTCGGCAACAGAAAAAGTGATTCGCACACTAATGAAACACGGTAGTGTTGTCGGAAGGGGCCCTAGTTGCAGCAAATGTGACCGGTAGATTTTCGGTTAAAATGTTCAAAGTCCTTGGCCTTATTTTGGCTGCACTTCCATGAGAGACATTGTATTAGTTACAAGATGGGATAACAATAGAGTTGCAGCCCCGGGAGAGCAACACAATCCAGGCTCTTAGTGAAGAAAAGATAAATATGGAGCAACTCAACTTGTAGCGTGACAAATTAGTCTCGCAAAATCAAAATTGGAGTAGATGGTAGATGATGCTTGCCGATGCTTCCTGAGGTGGCCATCCCAGTAGATCTATCGGTAGAGGTGCAGATCCACAAATTGGCAACCAAATTACACGAGGCTACGAAAGAGACGACAAAGGTTCAACTGGAGCTGAATCTTCAAATCACCCAGTTGTGGTTGAAGGTGCAAACTTCCACTCCCTCGGAAATTAGACAAAATCGTGCTACCACTATCATTGTAGGATTGGAAGAAATTGGAGGTGCAGTGCATGACTATACAAACATGTTGGAACGAGAACTTGAGGTCCTCACGACTTTGCAGGAGAACCACAACATACACCACCTGGAGACAGAGGCGCGAGAACTCCTACAACAATACAACAATGTCAGAGGAATTGTGCAGAGAGTAGTCCTCACATTGTAGCTTGCGAGGATGTAGCAAGCCAAGGAATTAAAGGAGAAGGTTTACGCGGTGCACCATAAGGAAGCAGTTTGCAAAGCACGTGTTCAACCATGGATTGACAAGGCCTTCACGATCATGGAAAGTAACAAAGGAAAGCTCAAGCACATACAAGGGATGCATGTGTAGATGTATGGGAGCATGCTGGAAACAACGATCTTAGAAGAATGGATGCAGCAGGTTCAGCAAGCAGCAACTTAGTGCATTGCAGACATCAGTACCATTCGAGAGCAGTTGAAGGGACTCAACGCCAAGATCGCCGCACCGACCGAGTGACTCATGGATGAGTCGCGATGTTTGTTTTGGGGGTCTGTTGCGCATGGAATCACCCCATGACATGTTTTGGGGCTCAAAGCCCAAGTTTTTACTTGATATTGTTGTAAAGAATTCACAAATTGCGGATGCATGAATTCTATGTTAGATTCATAGGGTTGTTTGCTCTAGTTTTGAATGTAGTGTTGGCCTACCTTGTAGACCATGCGATTGTATAAATAGAGCGAGGCTCTAAGTTGTAAAATGAAATATAATAGATGATGGGCATGAGAGATCTAAGAGATTAAGTCGAAGTGTAAAGTGTGTCTTGGGACGTAGAGTAGGAAAAGGCTTCGTAGCTGAGTGCGCAGAGGTCTAGCAGAGTCTGCAGCTAAGTGCGTGGAACCTGAAAGCTGAGTGTTTAGGGCAAAGTTGAGTCTGTAACAGGAGAAGAGATTAATAAAGAAATGTTTTTGTTACCAATTCGTCATATCTGTTATGAGTTATTACATGCTTGAAATCATTTGTGAATATATTGTTTCTTTACTGCACACACTTGTATGAATTGTGAATATTGTTAAGTATAATTGAAAGCATAGAAATAAACTAATTTAATCGACTAATATTGGACTGCTAGTAAGGACTTGGGTAATAACACTATTCAGCCCCTGAGTAAGGCCGTGCGAAGGCAACACCTCAGGCTATGAGGAACGGGTAAGTGCATGTAGTGACATGCATGCAAGGTCAAACTGCAGAGCACCTGAACTCATCAGACATCTCTAGGGTGCGGAAACCTAGTTCTAGCACACTCCCATATTATCTCGGGTGATACCTCAGTTCGAGCTCCATGGACTGTTGCCGAAAAGGCCAGTAATACCGAGATTTGTTTGGCTAAATAACCTTTGAACCTGGGTCAGGCCCCAACAAGCCAACATCTGGCTATGGGATCTAGGGGTTTAGTTGCTTGATAGATCACTTTGTCTCACGATGAGCGATGTCATGGTAGAGAGTGTCGGAGTTCACTCTTGGGAGGCCTTCATCATATAGCAAGTTAGGCTTTCCCATTTGTTGCATAGGTTCAGGGTTAGCTTTGGATGGGTAGGATTTGGCATCATGGAGTTACCTCGATGAGATGCATTTGGCCTTTACCTGTATTTCACGATTGGGTTCCAAGAGAGGAGGATACAACAAGGGCATGATGGGCAGTCAACTGTAATCAAAGTACCAAAAGATCATCAAGTTGGCATTATTTTGAGATTAGAATGGGACCCTGGTATCGAGGGACTCATTTATGATAGGATGGTAAGTGGATATAGAGTGATCAGTGGTAAATTAGGGACCCTAGTATTGTGTGCAGTGATTGTTTGGGTTAGCTGATCGAGAGGGTGCTTGTTCAACCATTGCTTGAGGAAAAGCAATTTTTTTTGGGGAGGATTTTAATGTCCCCAATTAGATTAATTTTTCTAAGACAAATTTCTATTTTTGTAATTGGGTGTTGGGAAATATTTTTGAATGTAAACTTAGATAGAGTCCATGGAGGGAGTCCTGACTTCATTTTTGGAGAGATGGAAGGCACTAACATTAGGGAAAGTAGAGATTAAATTTCCAATGGAATATGGGGCCCACATGAAGTATACAATTGGGGAAGAAGGAATTCGAATTCCTTGAGGAAAACTAAATTTGTGGAGGGACCCACAAGGAATGCATGGCCAAAAATTATAAAAATAAATAATGAGGGATAAATAGGGGTCTTTTGTTTATTTGAAAATCGAAATTTCCTTAGTTGTTTAGCTAAGCCAACATTGTGATGGCTAGCACAAGAGCTTCCCAAGGAGACAAGCTCAACCTTTCTTTGGTGGAATTTGAGTGCTACTCTAGGAAGGATTTCCTTCAACAATGAGATTGGAGGAAGCATTAGTTTTAGGTCATACACATTTCTGGAGCATTAGACACAACCAGGAGCCATGACTACGCTGTTATTGGAGGGTGATTTGTTCGGGCAACATTATCCAGGGGATTTTGGAGTTGGGTAGCTTTCAAATTGTTTGGAGGGCAATTTGAGGAGGATTTCTAGAGTTGGTAGTGTAGATATTGACAAGATTAGTCATAACAACAAAATTCGTATTTGGAGGAGAGGCAAGCTGTGAGGAGTCGATTTTTGAAAGTTTGACCCAAGGGAAACCCTTTCTGGGTTTTTCTGGGTTTTGAGCAGTTGCCACAATTTTGAATTTATGAAATCTTCTAGGCCATTTTGAGGGGCCAAATCAAGGGGCCAATTCAACTAGCAGCATAGAAAAACTTGGGCAATCCCCAAGGGGTCGAATTTAGCAGGTCAAAATGAGGGAAAACCCTATGTGGGTTTCTTTAGGTTTTTGTAGAGAACATACCCAATGCTGCAGAAATTTCTTGGTTGTTTTGAGGGGGTAGCTGAGCACTTTTTATTGATCACCTGAGGCTTGTAGATTGCCTTATGTAAGCCCAGGTGCACCTCATCCAACTTTTATTGTACTCTAGTTTACTTTTAATGAAAAATGAGTCAATTTGGGTATTGATGAAAAATATATGTTCATATGTTCCTTAGTGAAATAAAATTTTATTATTAATGTTATTACTTTCCTTTGTTATCACTGAAAATTTTCCATTAGGAATATTACAACCATCTTGTAAGTTTGATATTGTACAGGAAACCCGCCTGGATCCCAATGCCAATATGGGCCTCTATTACCCTCTATGTCTCGGAGCTCCCACCAAGCTTTGATCCGGACTACGTCCATATCCATGAGTCCAACACCCTCAATGGTGTACCAACTCAAAATATCTCGTCATCTAACCCCAAGAGAGGGACTGAATGCATGAACTCCAGCACATAGAACAACCCCATCATGCAGATGTTGCACCCTGTGCGATTGAGGCCATACCATCTCACTATCATGGTCAACAAATGAAATCAGACTAGGCATCTTTATCTCTCTATATCTAATGGGCAAAGGTAACCTAATAGTTCTTCAAGCCCCATCTATCTATGCCCTAGGAGAGCTAATCACACTCTCCAATGTGCACTCTAGTTGCACTGCTCGTGTACTTAGCATAAACGACTGTCATGCCCTACAACTCCTCATTACGCTATAGAATGGCTTCTCGTACTGTCGTCGCCTTCTTTATGAATGCTAGAAGGCTAGCCCAATAGTAATGAAACTATGGAGGGAATTTATCCCCTGTAAACTTGGTCACTGCATTGGACCCCTCCTTCTCTTCTAGTACCTCCTCAATGACAAGTATTCCTCTAGGCACCTCATCAACTGGTTGTGGGAGGTCATCATCTCGAAACTAGGTCATAGCACAGAGTACCTCATCAACTATTAGCATCTCTTCAATAAATCGCACTCTCAATGTATGCTCTAGTCCATCAACCAAGGTGTAAACTAGCGCTACCAAAGGGGCCTCCAACAATGCTGACTCCAGTGCCACACAGGGTATATCGACATGCCCCTCACTATCCTGCATGTCCTCCTGCTTAACCTGCTCCTCAACCTTCTGACATCTAAAGCAAGGTCTCTGCTAGTAGAAATTCCTCCTAGTCTCATCCTCTACCTGTCCTCATCCTATCCACTCCCTTTGAGGGGGTATAGTGTCCTTCTTGTCAAATCTCTCCATGAGCCTCCGCATGAAATTTGTGTAGGATGTGGCATGTACATGACTCAAAGGGATTAAGCCTCGATACCACCACTCCATAACCTCTCCATCCAAGTACAAAGTGGCATGTCTAATAACATGTGCCTCCCTGATCAGTTTTAGCCAGAAATGTGTCCAATTATTGTACCCATTTCCTCATAGAACTTCTAGCTGAACCATCAGAGTGGGTGAGGGTAATTTTTCCCTCAATGATACTCACTCTCCCTTGAGCAATGGGTTTTTCTATAGTTCACCCATCACAAAGCATACATGATCATACTGACTACTCCACAACTGGCCAAGATCATGCTCTAATACCATTGTAATATTTCTAATAGAATTTTTTCAATGATAACAAAGACACGCAAAGATAAAAAAACAAAAATTTTCAGAAATGCATAGACATGAACTAGGAATTTCTACAAATCCCCAAATGGCCAATTTTTATTAGTAATATATGTTGTGGTACAATGAGTTGGGGAAAGTGCACCTGGGCTTGCACAAGGAAATCTAGAAGCATTAGGTAATAATTACAAGAAATCCCAATGACTTCAATAACTAGCCCCTTCACTAACCTGCATGTTCTTGGCCTTCATCAAAGTCCAATCATAACCCAATTCTTCCATTCATTCCAATACCTTGTTCAGGAAAGCTTCTCTCACATTATGGCTAGATTCACATGTCATGATCTGAGGTTCATCTGCCATCTCTGCTATCTCCCTTCTTTGCGATCTTTTGTAGACCATAAAATGTGAATCTGAATCACCTTTTAGATTCCTTCCATGAGCGTGGTTCGACTGAATCAAGCTCAGATACCAACTGTCATGATAGTGCAGTGGGGTCAGCTCCTCGTCACGATTTTCTGAATCAAGTTCTCATACCAACTGTCACACCCCTACACTGGCGGTACTATTCCAGCCACGTTATAGTAGGTGCGACACAACCGACCCTTTTCTTTTTATCAATACTAATGATCGTGGACTACGCCTACTTTCTATAGTTAATTTATCTTTCAACAGCTAAGCATATCTTTTATTAACACAGCGGAAACCTTCCTTAAACATTCATAACCATTAATCTTATTAACATCATTACCATTCAAGTGCAGAACATATTATCATGGGAGGGGCAACTCCCTCCAATTATGTCTACTCGTATCAATAATGTTAATATTCAGAATTACAATCTCTCGATAAACCCCAAAATTTACACTTACAATATTTCCATAATCGGCATCTCGTTCAACTTAGCTCGTCAGGTAGGGTGTGTCCACCTGGTCACCCGAATGACCTGTCGACCAGCTCATCGTTTGCCAGCATGTTCACCTGAATGCGTTCAACTGTTCACCACCCAGCGTTCACACGTCTCGTTAACCTGTCATCTTCGCATGCCCTTGGGGAACTTCCATGTTTCCCACAAATGCTCGTTGAAACGGGTTCCCTCACATGCCCTATCGCTTCACCCATCGCACGTTCA
Source organism: Pinus taeda (assembly GCA_000404065.3). Classification (NCBI taxonomy): domain Eukaryota; kingdom Viridiplantae; phylum Streptophyta; class Pinopsida; order Pinales; family Pinaceae; genus Pinus; species Pinus taeda. The sequence continues at coordinate 154,832 of APFE030656269.1, read as the reverse complement.
ACCCAAATTGTAAGGCCTTCAGAGATGTGCGACAGTTGGGCACCGGGCGACCAAGGGCGCACACGACGGGCGCGTGTTGGAGGTGCGACGGGCAATCGTGCACGACCGAACGACGGAGCGACCGACCGGTTGTGTGATGGAATGACGGAGGTTATGCGACGTTATGTGACGACACTTGGTGAACGACTAAGTGTGGGCATTGGCTTATACCCATGTGTGGAGTGCTTTGCGATGGGGTTGGCCGACCAACGATGGCGATGATGCCGAATTTACAAAGGTGTTTGAACGGGTGTGTGTATGGTTGTGTGGGTGGTCAGCTGGGCAGCCCACCCACATACGATGGAGCCTATATATGCTTGTGGTTGGAGCATTCGAACTCATTCAACTTCGCTCATTCGATCATAGGATCTTCGCTCAAGGTTGAGAGCTAACTTGTGCGCAATTTAGAGGAGAGCTTAGGCACATAGCTCATGCGCTCTCCTTGGTGAGTCGCACTTGGTGGAAATGCTCTTGGTGGAAGGTGAAGACGGCTGGAAAGACGTGCCCGGGGTGATCGTGCGGAGGTGATTTTTGTGCTGAGATTTGGCGAGGGTGTCTTGGTGGCTCGGGCGAGCACCTTCCCATCGTGCAAGGGTGCATGAAGATTGTATTAATTGTAAAATTGGCTATGGGACTTGGTCTTGCCAAGGCATACTTGTGTATTGTAAACTGAAATTCTTAATATATTGTTGGGCGGACTCATTGTTCAGGGAGTTGCCCCTCCCCTTTATACTGTGCAATTCTTTTGTTGTTTATAATTGCTCTTGATAAGAAATAAAGTATGGGTGTTCATTGGTATAAAGGATAACTAATTATACTTGGTTGAGAATCACAAACTAAGTAGGAGTAAGTGTATTGTTAAAAAGAAAGTGTTCAGTGGTGCCACACCTCGCAGGCATAGTTGAAAGACTTCTGTAGGCTTGGGGGCGTGACACAAATGCCTTCGTTCACCATTGAACGACCTACTGGGCACGAGCTCATGATTCTTTCAGCTCGTTGCCTGAACAACCACCCGTACCAACACTTGCCTTCACACTTCACACACCGGTCAGGAAGCCAACCCACCGTTCACCCAGATGCCCTGTCACACCCGTTCAACAGGAAACCCTACCGTACCGTCCCCTCGACTCATCATTCAATTGGACCCCCTACTGCGCCCTCGCTCGAGGTTCAACTGGCCTTCATTCCACCAAACTCGTTCGTTCAACAAAACTCGTGTGCGGCCGCCCGTGCTATTCGACCTACGCCTTGTCTTACCGAGCCATGCCTTCTACCTGCACTATATTCACACTTCACCATTCGGGTGTGGGTGCTTCGGCCCTCATCCGCATGCACCAATCCTTCATTTCAACCTTCAATCCTCGCATTCTTTCTGTCCACAAGTGGATGCTTCAATGCTTGTTCCTTGGATGATGGAATGACTCTCTATGCCATGCTACTTATATACCCACCCTTCGGCCATTTCTTTCACTTATCCACGGGTAGGCCCGTTGGCTTCGACACCCCTAGCCAGACCGCCTTCTCTATAAACCAACTGCTCGTGACACTTAGTCACATTTTTCATTTCGACCCTGGGGTTTTTTTCTTTCGCTGTGCTCTTTCGTATTTACACTCCAAGTCTATAGAGTAGATATGTGTTAAGTAGTATAATATAATATAAACATTTTAATTGTGCAAAAATAAAATAAAAATCCAAATATAGTTTAATATATAGAAAGATAACTCAACTTATTATAGAAATTTTAAATTTTTCAAAATAAACTAAAAATAAAAATAAAAATAATTTTATAAAAAAATATAAAAACTTTGATATTGACTTATAATATTGACAACCACTGTATTGTGTTGATTTGTAAAATATAACTTAAATTTATTTAAAAGACGATTATAAATTCTTACCAGATAAACTCACTTCTAACTCACCTTAAACCATCTCAATTTGGCTAGTGTGCGATGGAATTTTCTATCACCAGCCAGAGAATCCCATCGCCCCTGCACCAGATTCTCTCCAACAATAAACAATCTCCTTCTCTACTGAGTGAAAATATCTCTCCAAAATAACAACCAATCCCTGCACTTGTATAGAACCTGTAAAAGCATTTTGAAATCCATTCGCATCCAAGCTGAAACTAACTCTGAAGTAGAGCTCCTCTGAGAACCCAGCTAATCTCTGCATTTGTTATTTGGGCTATTATTGCATTTGACTATGATGTTAGTGTTTTATTAGTTTCAAATTTTTTGATGGTGTAACTCACCAATAATATTAGGCTCTAGACGCACTAGTTTTCATGATCCGGTTTTTATTGGTATTAATTCTATCATATTTGCATATGGAGTTAGGGTTTTTATTTTTTTCATAAATAACAACGGAGAATAAATTTTTTGGTTAGGTAAATATTGATTAATGTTAAAATATAAACATATAAAAATGTTTCATAAATATTACAGGATTGGAATGGTTTAAAACATATAAACATGTAAAAATGTTTGATAAATATTAGTAGTATTTAATTTATTTATATTCAATGATTAAATTGTGAATTTTAATATTATTAGCTTGATAAGCATATGATTAATAATTTAAATTTATACTTATATGTTTTTATAAGTTTAAATCTATTTTGATTACAAATTTATTAAGCAAGAAAATTAAATTTAATCCCTCTATGAACTTAAAGATTGATATATTAATTTAATTACTCTATTCAATTGCTGCCACATCCATTATTTCAAGTTTGCTAATAAATTGCTATCCAGAAATATTAAAGTAATAATGATAAAAGAATAGTCTGCCAAATTACAGATTATAAGGGATGTTCTTGCTAATTTTATATTAGAACAAGAATATAAAAATTTAAGATTGGAAAATAAATATGAGTTTGGAAAAACTCTTAATCCAATACTCTTATTCATGACAACATCATCTATTCAAGAACTTGAAGTAACAATAACACAGCCCACACACTCCATTATTAAAAAGGAAACACATTTTTCAATAGAAATTAGAAGCCATTCAAATTACAAAATTTTAAGAATTTTTTCTATACTTGAAAAAATTATATCAAACAATTAATTAGTTTTCTAAATATCTATAATGATATTCAGAGAATCATTAAGATGGGATGAAAATGACTTGAATACTTTGTTAAAAAAAACAACACTTTTAAAAAAATCTACAAAAATCAATAAAACTTGACTACCTTAAAAAAAACTAACGAATTAAAACAGTGAATATTATAAACCATTTAAACTATTTAGAAAATTCAATAAACAATAAAATAAAAACTGGCTTTTTTATACACTTCAAATTGTAGTATATATAAAAAAAATTAATATACTAATAAACTATAAAACCATTAAAAAAACAAAAGACTTAAAAATTAAAAAAGTTAAATTGTGAATTCTTTTTGATAAATTCCTTATTTGCATATTTTTAACTCATTTTATATGATCTTTTTATAACCAAATAAATAAATTTAAAAAACTTACCTTTTTTACGCACTGAAAATGAAAATTTCTTAATATTATATCCGCATAAAAAATCATAACACCATAAATATATGAAATTTAAATAATTTAAGAGAAGTCAAACTACTACAAATATATAAAATTAAAATAATTTTATAATAACTTTTGATTGAACGGACAAACACTTCAACCGATATAAGTCTGGTGGGATAACTCACTCCATTCAAATCTCTACGACTGTTGCATGTTTGATCAAGGTAGAACCTTCCTCGTAAACACCGTTCACTTCAGTCCACTGCGCCACTGACGGGTTGAACAAATACGAGACGCGTCTGTGAGTGGCGGTTCCGCTTACAAAAATATAGTGGCGCCATTGTGTAGCACATGGAAAATCGATAAAATGTTGGGGAAGAAAAGCTACAGGTGTCCAAACACTTTTCGCACCATCATATTTTATTACTTCCTCTTTCGTGAATCTATATAATTCTCCACTAAAAGAAACAACACCACAACTTCTCAAGATATCTCTAGTCAATCTCTCACTATCTTCACACCTTCTCCACCTTCGCCTAGTCGGATCAAAAACCTCGGCATCTCTGTTGAACTGGCCTCCGCCTAACACCATGAATTTACCTTGCATGAAAACACCGTGGCATCCCTGACCCTGCTGTTGGTTCATAGGAGGCAGAATATCCCACTTGTCTTCGGCCACGTTATAAACTTCTGCAGACGCCAGGGGAGTGCCATGGTCATCGATACCACCGGCCACGTAGACAAGTCCATTTTCACAAGAGACAGAGCACCCAAAGGAATATCTAGCTGTAGGCATCTCAGCTCCCCGGGTCCATGTGGTAGATACAAAGTCATAAACGTATACCCTCTTCCTATAGTGGTAGAATCCGCCAATAAGAAGCAGTTTCCCATTCACACCAGCGCACCGACACAGTGGTGTTATTCCGACAAAATCTAGATCGTGGATGGGAGGTAGCATCTCAGAAGTCCCCATCACAGGGTCGTACACCTTTACTGCACAGAGAATGTCGACCCTCTTATGCATTTGAATGAAGCAAAGGAGATGCTCGCTCGCCCCACATATCTTTCTGTCAACATAGAAACTAGGGCTACTCAGCATAACCTTCCAACTTGTGCACACATCTTTCAGATTATTGTGTGATGAGTAAGGCACTCTCAACAAAGAACGTAGAAGGAGGTCGTCTGGAATAACGTCCATCGCAACACTTCAAACAAAAAACAGACACCTATATCGTGATCAAGTTTATTACTGACTGATAATGCTCCGAGAGTGAAACTGAAAAGATGAAAATGAAGTTAAATATATGAGCAGAATGGGGCATCACCAGTTATCCACCCAAGTTATCCACCCCTGTAGACTCAATCTGTCCACCCTTTGAAGAAGAGAAGTGAAGCGATCAAATGTTGTTTATTTATTCATACTATGAGCATGTATTAATTTCATTCCTATATTAATATAATCACTTTGAAATTTATATATATTTTTATTTTTATTTCTAGTTTTAGTGTTGGTCGGTGCCATATAATTTTAGTTAAAATAATAGTTTTATTATTATTAATATTGTTTAGAAATTTTGGCAAATCAACGATAATAAAGTTATTGCTTATTGTGATAACAGAAGAACTTTTTATTGTGATTTTTGCAATTTAGACAATGTATTGGATCAACAAAAATCTAAATTCCTTAATCTATAATATTAAATATAAACAAAATTTAAATTTAAATCCTAAATACTTTATTTTATTTTTCAAGTCCTAGTGGTTTTTATTTATCTTGCTCAATGGTTTTTAAGATTACTTTTGGATAACGATATTATATATAATATATATTATATTAAATTTTTTTATAGATAAAATAAAAAAAACTATATATGAAAATGTAGAAAAATAGATTTTGAATCTATATAAATGTAAAGAAATACACACACTCTATATATGTATGTATATGTTTAGTTATTATGTGGACAAATGTTTTATGTAACATGTGTAATCACTTTAACACCACAAGTATCCTATAAGAAAGACATTTCATAAGCAAGAAACTTTAGAGTAGTCATCTTAGGCAACACTATGGAAATTATTGAGAGCCTTCTATTCATCCTTGTGAGCTAAGCATTGGGGGAGATGGTGTGAATTGTTATCAAAATTTGCAATACCCCTAGCTTAAACCCTAAATGGTCTAGTAAATATATATGATATTTAGGCTATTTAACATCTATATGTTAATTAGATTCTTAAGCACAATTTCAATGACACTTGGGTTTCTTTATGTGCATAAACTTGTTAGGTCAATGGGCTATTGTATTAATGTGCTTTAATGCTAGGGTCATTGTGAAGTCAAGGTAGGGAGTTTGTGTCTTAAGACACAAGTTAGTCTCCAAGATGTAACATGTAAGGCACACATCTAATAATAGATTATCATGACTACAAATTAGGGAATGAAAATGACTATGAAGTACCACTAATCCACAAAAATAAAATGTTGTGGGGGAACGTAGACATGGTTCCTACTAAAAAATGATATAATATTCTTAAAATAAATTTTATGGATAACAAATATTATAACCCAAAACTATAAATAAAGGGTAAAATGAGAGGAATGGAACACATTCAATTTCTCTTACTATTAGAAATTTATAGGCTATGGGTATGAAACTATGCATTAAGTTGTTAAGATACTAATAGCACTATGAGTGGCATTTCCCCAATAGAATAAATTGGGAATATTTTAAGTGGTGTCAAAGCTTGACAAATCTCATATAGAGGATGGTGTATGGAAGGTGGTGGACCTTAGATGGGAGGTAGCATCTTAGAGGTGCCATTCTTGGTGTTGTACACCTTTAATGCCACCATAATGTTGACCCTCTTATGCATTTGAATGAAGCAAACTAGATGCTAGCTAGCCCCACATATAAACATTAGTGTTACTTATCCTATCTTGCCAACTTGTGCACACAACTTTTAGCTTATGGTGTGATGAGTAAGGCACTCTAGCAAGCAATATCCAAGGAGGTCATATGGAACAACCTCCATGGTAACACTTCAAACAAAAGACTCCTATTTAGTGTTCAAGTTTATTACAAACACATAATGCTCCAAACATGAAAGTGAAGTTAAATATATGAGAAAATGGGAGCACCACCCATGCTGAAGAGAACTAAAGCTATAAAATGTTCTTCATTCCTGCCTAAAAGAAATGAAGCTAATCTAGTCCAAGAGAAATGAAGTTATGGAGCCTTGCCCAAGAGAACTAAAGTGATCAAATATTCTTTTTTCATACCATGAGCATCTATTAATTTCATTCATATATTATTATAATCAGGTAAAATTTATATATTTTTAATTTTTAATTTTTTCAAATCTAGTTAAATAGGGTGGTTCTTATTTTTTTTATTGTTGAGTGGTGCTTTTTCAAGATTACATTTTTGGATAACCTTATATTTGTTTTAATATTTAAATAATTTATGAAAATCTAAAAAGTTAGATTTTGAATCTATAAAAATGTAAAATATATATATATATATATAATATATATTATATTATATATATTATATATATATATATATATATATATATAGATTAGTTAATATGTGGACAAATGTTTTATGCAAGATGTGTAATCACTTTAGGAATCTCAAACAATAACATGTCTCCATTGTACTACATGCTACATAATTTTTTATTTCATTTCATTTTATTTTATTTATTTATTTGTTTATTTATTTATTTTGTACCCTTGGTCATTGGGTAGCTGGGGATCACATCCCCTTGCCCTATGTACTGACCTCACCCTAAGGGCTTTCGAGAATCGACCCAGTATGGGGAGGCATTGATTTGACTAGATCAGCTAACCCTTGGGGCTACATGCTACATAAATTATTTAAATTACTTTTAAAATATATTTATAATTTGTTTATCTATATTAAATAGGAATAATTAGTGAAATGAATTGTTTTTCTTTGGAGTATATTAAATGTAGACATTTCTTATGCCCAATTAACTAAATAATTTGACACGGGTATATTTACAATAATTATTTGGTGGGATGTGGCATTACATGTTCAATCAACCCCCTATTTACAAAAGGAATGGATGGGATCACAAAATGCATGGATCATCTCATCTTTTTGGTTTTGAGAGAAAATATTTGACAATTCATGCAATGCATAATTATATCATGGATAGAGTGATGGAAAAACACCACAAATATCCTATAAGAAACACATTTCATAAGTGAGAAACTTTATTCTAGTCATCTTACCCAACACTATGGAAATTATACTGAACCTTGTATTCCTTCTTGGGAGATAAGGATTGGGTGAGATGGTGTGAATTATGATCAAAAGATGTAATACCTCTAGCTCAACCCCTAAATGGTCTAGCAAATATAAATATGATATTTAAGCTAGTGAACATCTATATCTTAATTAGATTTGTAAGCACAACTTTATTGGGGTTTGGGTGTCTTTATGTGTATAAATTTGTTAGGTCAATGGGCTATTGTACTAATGTGCTTTAATTCTAGGTTGATTGTGCAGTTAAGCTAGGGAGTTTTTCTACTAGTCTCCAAGATGTAACATGTAAAGCACACATGTAATAATAGATTATCATGACCAAAAATTAGGGAATTAAAAAGACTATGGGGTGCTAAGAATCCAGAAAAAATAAAATGTAGTGGTGGTATCTAGACATGGTTCTTAAGAAAACGTGATACAATATTATTAAAATAAATTTTATTTATAAGAAATATTACAACCCAAAAATAAAATAAAGGGTAAAATTAGAGGAATGGAACACATTCAATTTCTCTTTCTATTAGAGATTTCTAGGTGATGGATATGGAGCTATGTATTATGATGTGACGATATTAATAGTACTATGAGTGGCATTGCCCCAATAGGATAAATTGGGAATATTATAAGTGGTGTCAAAGCATGATTTCAACATTAGGCTTATATGGAAAATGTACAAACACCACTATGAAATTTTTTATAGGTTCCCACTACAAATTGCATATAGACGATGGTGTATGAAAGGTAATGGATAGTGGATGGGAGGTAGCATGAGCTACCAATCTGAGGGTGATATAGGTTTAGTCCCACTAGAATGTAGACCCTCTTATGCATTTGAATGAAGTAAAAGAGATGCGTGTTGGACCTACATATCTTTCTATAGGCATAAAAGTTAGGAATACTTAGCATAACACATAGCTTTTAGCTTATGGTGTGATTAGTAAGGCACCTCAGCAAGCAACATATAAAAGGGTCATCTGGAATAACCTCCATCGCAACAATTTAAACATGATACACCTATTTCATGTTCAAGTTTATTACATAGAGATAATGCTCCAAACTTGAAAGTGAACTTAAATATATGAGCAGAATGGGGGCATCACCCTTTGCCTAAGAGAACTCAAGCTATCAAATGTTCCTCATTAGTGCGTGAGAGAATAAAACCTATCCACCCCTATTGAAGAGAGAGCTAAAGCTATGAGGAATGAACTCATGAAATGCTCTTTCTTCATACCATGAGCATCTATTAATTTCATTCATATATTAGTTAATCAAGGTGAAATTTGAACATTTTCTAATTTTTTATTTTTTCAAATCTAGTTAGTTTTAGTGGGTGCCCATCCAATTTTGGTTAAAATAATAGTTTTATTAATATTAAATATAATAAAGATAAAATTTGAATATTTTTATTTTATTTTTAAATCTAGTGGTTATGATTTATTTATTTTTTTGTAAATCAACAGTTATTTATTAATTCATAAAAATACATACGATACAAAAGGTCTGTATGCAGACAAAGAAAAATATGCATAGACAAAGAAAAATCATCAAAGCATGCTCAAAATGACTATAAGCAATTGAACCTGCATCTACTGAACTCGAGGCTAACCACGCAGGGCTGCCTAACGAGGGGTCTAAACTAGAAAAAACCACCACCTTGGGCTGCTTTACAATATTTCCAAAAAGAAAGAGGGCGTAGGGGACCTCCACAACTACGACAGAGAAATACAAAAGAAGAGAGAAACAACAAAATAAGAAGCCATTACAGCTTCAAAATTACATAGTATTTACTGGGTGCACTTGGGCTAGCCATTGTAGTCACGAACTCGAGCTGTAGAATCCTTTGAGCAGTGGGGCGCTTCACCTAGCTGGTGTCAGTTACCTCCGCCGGGACTTCCACCGTAGCATTGGTTCCCTAACGGATGGAGAGCCTAAGGAGATTGATGAGGACACCCAGCTTTTGTGAAAGGATTTTGACTTCCTGAGTCAAGGCACCGAAATTGAACTCCATGGCATCTAGCTTAGTTGAATTCTCTGTAGAAATGAGGGAGATGGCCTGGTGAGCTCTCTTGATATCTTCAGCCTACATGCTGAGTGCTTTGGCCAACATGGTCTTCATTCACCACATTTCTCCTTGGGTTCGAATGAATTGTGTGGCTTTGGTAGTCGTTGTGCTTGGATTAGATAGCCAATCCATTTCTGTCTCCAGAGCCTGAGCATCCAAACTTTCTTCCTCATCTATAATCGTAGCTTCGAGCTATTCGATTTTTCGTTTCTCTTTTTGACTAGTCCAGGTCTCATAAGCCTCTTGGACTTTGTGTAAGTCCCAGCTAGCGGAAGCATTCCAACTACCCTCACATTCCATAATGTTATTGCAGGTCAGGGATACAATGAAAATCTTAACAACACTACGATTGTTAAGAAACGAGCCAGGAGAAAGCAGTGTCCTGATCCCCTGGTTGGATGCCTTAGATATAACTGAGGGTGGGAAGGTCTGGCTTGAGATCTCCCACTTCGCCGTCAGAGATATGTTGCTCCTGACATAATAACTACCATTATAGTTTCCCATTTCCTGCTCATGATGTCGATCTAGAGCCTTGACTCTGTCATACTTGAGGCTATTAGTTGAAAGCCATGTGTCCTCCCCTGCGTCTTGCTGACAGCGTTGATCATATTTTTTGTTGATTGTCCTCCCTGTCTAATGAAATTTGTCCTTGTCGATGATTTCCCACCCTTCCCCAGGTATTCCATGGGCCTGTCCCCCATTGTACCTTTGTTTGGCCTTAATTATGTTGTTAATTCTCATAGGTAACTAATGATCTGTAACCTACAACCCTTCTTCCACTCTTGATGTTCTGGTAAGATCTTGCCTTGAGATGAGAGTGCACTGATCTGAAAGCTTGTTTTCTATGATGTCTTGCTTTCCGCCTGACTGCCTGTGGAACAATGTTGCTAAGGGAGGAGAGATGTTTTGTGATGAGTGTTGTAACCATGGCTAATCTCTAGTGCCTTGTGACTTTCTCCAGACGAGTTCCATTTTACAATCTCTTCATCGTAGTGATGGCCAAGAGGGAATCGCCTTCCACTATAATAGAGTCTTTACCCAGCGAGATGAGGATTTGTAGCCCCTGTTCTAGGGCTGTGAATTCTGCTTCATTATTGGTAGCGTCCCCAAGTGATCTATTGTAAATGTGGAGGATTTCACCTTTGTCATTTTGGATGATGGCTCCAAGCCCTGCAGAGCTAGGGTTTCCCGTGGAGGCCCCGTCAAAATTTGATTTGCAGAATCACGAGGTGGGGGACAGTCAGGCTGAAGGAACAGGAGTAGGTCGAAGGTGGTCAGCTTGAGCCTTGTGACTTATTATACCATTCATGCCAAACAACAGCAGGATGTGAGAGTCATTGGGAGTAAGCATATTGTCCTGTTCCTCTTTGTAGGTGGTAAGGGTAGTCTCTTTTAAACTGCATAATGTTAGCTTTGATGGTTTCAAGTTGCTTGACTTCTTTTTGAAAGCTTCATCTATTCCTCTCTTTCTAAGTGTTCTAGACTATAAAACTGGGGCAGAGCCTCCAAAGGGTGTTAACCGCATTGCAACTGGAATATTTTGTGTGTCAATTTGCAATGTAGTCTTGAATAGAATCTATGTGTCTCTCTGTTTGTTTGAAAATTCCTTTGATCCATTCCCACAGATTATTGGTCTAGTCACAGTCATTAAGGAGATGGTTCATCATTTCCTCATCCTTTTCACAGATGGGACATCTCGAATGCCCAATGAAACCTCTTTTCACTAAATTCTCCCACGTAAGGATTTTGTGATGCATGAGAAGCCAAAGAAAAGATTTTATCTTTGGACAGAGAGCATTGTTCTAGACATTTGGGTACCAAGCTACTTTGTCTTTGAGGTTCTGGTGCTCGATATAAATTTTGGCTTCCTTGAGGTTGAAAGTTCCTCTGTCGAGTTTTCCCCACATGAGTTGGTCCTCCTCCTAAGTGGACTGGATCATTATCTTATTCAGATCAAAGTTTAGGTTGTTGAGGAGGTCTATCATGTCTTCCTCGGCGAGGAGAGGCACTAGGTTCCATTTCCTCTAGTGCTGGTTCTCGTTGATATCATACCAATATTGATGGACTTGTATCTTGCTCGTTGCCTGAAACCATCTCTGTAGGGCAAGATAGTTGGGTTTTTCTAGTTTAGGTAGCTGTTGCCTTGCATCCTCCCAGAATAAAGCGTTGTTTCCATTTCGAATTTCCCAGAAGCAGTGGTTTTGAATGAGGTGGCTATTAGCTCTGGCCAGGTTCCAAATAGGGGAACCTTTAGGGGCATCTATCATTCTGACCATGTCCTCTGATCTCCATGTTTCGGCATATTTGGCGTTCCATAATTTTTCCTAAGGTGTATGGGGTTCCTTGAGCCATCACCACCAAAGCTCGGCTCCATAAGCTTTGTTGATAGTATCTGGGCCTTGCAGCCGTAAGCCCCCTAGGATTTTGGGCTTGCATAATTTAGTCCAGGCTACAAGTGCCCACTTATGCTTATCTGCTTTGCCCGACCAAAGAAAGGATCTTTGAATATTTCAAATTTTACCTATAATCATTTTTGGAGTTGGGAGGATAAAGAGCATGTAGAGAGGAATGGCTTGCAGAACCACCTTAATCATTACAAGTCTTCCTACAAAATTCAAAACTCTGTTGGTCCAGTAATTCCCCCTGTCCTCTATCTTGTAGAGCAAATGGTCCCAATGGATTTTTTGCCAATGCTTGCTAGTGAGACGAATGCCAAGATATTTAGAAGGAAGGTTGCACCTCTTGAAACCAAGGATATTAGTGAGGTGCTTTTGGACCACCAAGTGCCTATGGAAGAAAAAAAGAAGAAGATTTATCCAAGTTAAGATCCATACCAGAAGCTTGGCTGAAAAGGTTCAAAATGGATTTGAAACCTTGGGCCTCCTTAGCAGTAGGGGTGCCATGCAACATAGTATCATCCACGAATTGCTTATGGGTAGTTGTAGGAGCATGAATCAGGGGCTGAAGACCTTTGATTATATTCCTATCCTTAGCCAATTTTATGTTGAGACTAAGTCTGTCCATTAAGATAAAAAAAAGGAAAGCGGAGATGGGATCTCCTTGATGAATGCCTATGGAACGAAAGAAGGGGTCCGAAGGGGCTCCATTGACTAAAATAGAGAAGCTGGGAGATTTTACCATGGCTAAAATCCATCTGATCCAACGCTGGGAAAACCAAAAAGCTTTCAAAATTGCTTCAAGATAAGTCCAACTAACCTTATCATATGCTTTTGAGAGGTCCAGTTGAATGATCATTCTAGCCTTTTCCTTAGACTGAAGGGTGTGGATCATTTCTTGTGATAATAAAACATTGTCCATGATTTGCCTCGCTTCCACAAATCTCGATTGCTCTTCTGAGATGATCAAAGGGAGAATAGGCTTTAACCTATTGGCCACGACTTTGGAGATGATCTTGTACAACAAATTATAGAGGGCTATAGGTCGAAATTTAGAAGGTGTGCAGGCAGCCTCTTCTTTGGGGATGAGGGAAATAAAGCTGGAGTTTATGGATTTGAGTATGGAGGAGGATCTTCTAGAGTCCTTGACCACCGCCCAAATGTCTTGCTTCTATCTCCCAATAATATTTGAAGAAATCAATGGTGAATCCATCTGCTCCCAGGGCTTTGCCATTGGCCATATCTTTGACTATCTCTTCAACCTCTATGAGGGTGACTGAGCAGTCTAAGGATCTGTTTTGTTCCTCTATGATTAGCTTGGGAATAGAGGTAATGATTGTATTGATTGCATCTCGTTTGTTGATGTCTGGTTCTGTGGCAATAAGACTGAATTGGCTCTTAAGGATAGAGGAAATTTCTTGATGAGATTGAAAGGAGGTTCCCCTTTCATCGTTAAGCTTGGTTATTTTATTAGTGCCTCTGTAAGCCATGGCTGAGTGATGGAAAAAATTGGTATTTTTCTCCCCTTTGTTCAACCATTGAATACAGGATTTTTGTCTCGATAAAGTCTCTTACTAATTGCATCCATCGTTCAATTTTTGAAGGAGTTCATGCTCCGTGTTAATTCAGTTTTGAGATATGTCCCCCTTGATACAGTTGTTATGTATTAGAGTCATTTGATCCTCTAGGGCTTGCTTGTCCTCAAAGATGTTGCCAAAAACCTCTTGGTCCCAAATTGGAAGCTTTTCTCTAATGTTCCTCAATCTAGCTTGGAGCCGAAACAATTTGTTCCTCTAATGTCCAGATTCTCCTTCCACCAAAGTTGGATGTTGGTGGAGAAAGTTGGATGACTGAGCCATAATTTTTGAAAACGAAAACGTCTATGTTTTGGAGTGCCTAGAATGGTTTCTTGTAAAGAGATGGGTCAATGATTTGATCCTCGAGATGGAATGATCTGATATTCGACTGTGATTCCTTCAAGGAGAATGGTATCCGAGATTAGACGCTAATCAAGCCTAGATGCGATAAGCCTGGCTCCTTCTCTCTTATTATTCCAAGTGAAAATTCCATTTTTTGGCTGGATGTCCACCATGTTAGCCATTCTTATTAAAGAAATGAGGGTCTTTGCATCTCTATTTAAGGTTCAAAGTCCTCCCTTCTTTTCCCCAAGAGAGGTAATCATGTTCAAATCTCCTCTATAGATGGCCTTAGCATGAGACTGCCTTTGCTGCATCTTGGATGACTATCACCGTGAACTGGTGAGTTTGGTACCTTGGCTTGGACTCCATATCGCCAAGCGTAGTGACCAGGGTAGCGTGTTGGAAATGGAGAAGCACGCGATGCAGAACTCAATAATAGAAGGTAGGATGCTTCCGTGAACCATGAAAAAGGATAGGATGGAGCCCTGCATGGGTGGTAAGACCCCCTAACAAGCCATAGGAAGAATAGTCTTAGTGCTTCAGGTAGTTGAAAGGGAGCACGGGACTATAAAATATTATGTATGAAAGCTACGCGATATGGGAGATGCGCACAGAAAAAGAATGTCACAAGGTCCGCGACTACTCATGAAGAGCTGCATTGCCACATGGGTTGGCTAGGAAGTGACCGTTGAGGTCACTATTCACGATGGGATGTGCGATTTGAGGCCAAATGGAGTGGGCGACGGGCATTTAAGACGCGAGTTATGGGAAAAATTTGGGAAAATTTGCTGCCAAGAAAGCATTGACGGCCCAAGCTCGGGGGGAATGATCGAATTAGAATTTAAAAGGTGCTATAAAACACAAAGGTGTGAAGAATTTTTGAAGAACTGTCGCAAGCCCAGGAGTAGGGTAAGACCTTCCACTATTCATGGTTGCTATTATCCATATTGCTCGTAGTGGGAGAATTATAAGAGGATACTCAATTCCCCAACATAGATAGGGAATTACCAAAGGTTGTAAAGTATGCTTCGCTCTAGGCCATAGAGGATGAAAAATTGATCCGCGACACCAAAATCTTCTAGGTGCTCATGGACATGAGCATCTAGATGTGGATTAACTAGAAGCCATGCCTATCACCCACAGTGTATAACAATCTACATAGCTTTTCTGACTTTAAAGCTGATATACACAACATTTATATCAAGGTGCGAAAGGCTTCGTTGAAGTAATGGATGAAGCTACCTTTTGTAACCATTGAAAAAACAATTTTTACTATCTTGGAGACATGGCCTCCTGAATGGTGGACCCCAGACATGGCAGAACTAGAGAAGGTGACAGCATAGAAGAAATAGGATGATGCCAAGCTGTGCATCACTCAATTTACAGAGAAAAGGTGGAAAGAAAAAGTAGTAGTTGAGGTAAGGGCAACACAAGAAGCGACACAGAAAGCTGTGGAGCAGAAGAAGGCTGCATAAGTAGTAGTGGTATCAGAGGGAGTAGAGGAAGTAACAACATAGGCAGATGAGGGCAAAGAAATGTCCTCACAATGGAAGGAGGCAGAGGAACAGAAACAACAAAAGGGAGTGTGGACCTAGGGGTTGCGTTCACATAGTTAAAGCACCCACACATTGCAGAGAGAGCAGGACCAAGGAAAGAGGTCAAGGCCTCGAAGCTGTCCATTGACCCAATCACCTTAACCGAATGCAATCTCCATGACATAGGTGAGACGGTCTGTGATGTCACAAATGTAGCACTCCATGATTTTATGGAGGAGCACTAGACTATGTTGGGGGCCCTCAGGGCATAGCTACAGGAGTTACAGGTGTGGCCCCCTCAGGTGGGTACCCTTTCTACCTAACTCGCAACAGGATCCTCCACAACAGAACAAATGCTATGCACATGAATGTAAAATGTGGTAGTGTTGCAGGAAGGGGCCCTGGTCACCGTGAATGTGACTGCTATATTTTTGGTCAACATGTTGAAAGGCCTTGGCCTTAATTTGGCTTCCCTTCCATGAGAGACGTTTTATTAGTTACAAGATGGGATAAAAATAGAGCTGTGCTCCAGGGAGAGCTGCATGATCCAAGTTCTTAGCAAACAAAAGATAAATATGGAGCAGCTCAGCTTGCAACACGATGAATTAGTAGTGCAAAATCAAACTTGGAGCAGATGGTAGATGATGCTTGCCGACGCTTCCTGGAGCTAGGCATCCCAACAGATCTACTGGTAGAGGTGTAGATCCACAGATTGGCAACCAGATTCCATGAGGCTGGGGAAGAGATGACAAAGTTTCAGCTAGAGTTGAATATTCAGATCGCAGAGATATGGTTCAAGGTGCATCCTTCCACTCCCCTAAAAATTAGAGGACATTGTGCTAGCATTATTGCTGCAGGGTTGGAAGAAATTGGAGGTGTAGTGCACGACTGTACCGCCATGTTGGAATAAACACTTGAGTTACTCACAACTTTGTAGGAGGACCCCAACATGCAACACCTGGAGACAGAGGCGCGAGAACTCCAGCAGCAATACGAGAGTGTTAGAGGAACTGCGCAGATAGTAGTCCTCACTCAGCGACTTGTGGGGATCCAGCAAGACAAGGCATTAAAGGAGTAGGTTAACGTAGCACGTGATAAGGAAGCAGTTCTCAAAGCACGCGTTCAACCATGGATTGACGAGGCCTTCACGATCACAGCGAATATTGAAGAAAAGCTTGTGCACATACAAGGGATGCATGCGCAGACGCAGGGAAGAACACCAGACATAGATGTTTTAGAAGAACGAATGAAGTAGGTTCAGTAATCAGCAGCTTAGTGCATTGTGAACATCAGTCCCGTTCGAAAGTAGTTGAAGGGACTCCATGCCAAAATCGTTGCATCGACATAATGACTTGATGGTGAGTCACGATGTTTGTGTTGGAGCCCTGTTGGGCATGGAATCTCCCCACGACATGTTTTGGGGCTCAAAGCCCAAGTTTTGACTTTATATTCTTGTAAAGAGTCCACAAATTGTGGGCGTGGAGCATGAATTTTATGTTAGAGTCATAGGGCTGTCCACCCTAGTTTTGAATGAAATGTTGGCCTACACATGGTCCGTGGACCATGGGATTGTATAAATAGAGCGAGGCTCTAAGTTGTAAAAGGAAATCTAATAAAGGATGGGCATGAAAGGTCTGAGAGATTAAGTCGAAGTTCGAAGTGTGTCTTGGGTTGTAGAGTAGGAAAAGGCTTTGTAGCTGAGTGCACAGAGGCCTATTAGACTCTGCAACTGAGTGCATGGACGCCTGCAGCTGAGTGCACAGGGTAGAGTTGAGTCTATAACCAAAGAAGAGAATAATAAAGAAAGGTTTTTGTTACCAATTCACTGTATCTGTTCTGATTACATGTTTCATATCATTTGTGAATATATTGTTTCTTTACTGCGCACACTTGTATGAATTGTGAATATTGTTAAGTATAACTGAAAGCATAGAAATAAGCTAAGTTAATCGATTAATATTGGATTACTAGCAAGGACTTGGGTAATAACACTATTTGGCGCCCGAGTAAGGTTGTGCAAAGGCAACACCTTAGGTTGCGAGGAACGGGTAAATGCGCATAGCGACGTGTGTGCAGGGTCGAACTGTGGACCACTTGAACTCATCACACATCCCCAGGGTACAAAAACCTAGTTCTAGCACCCTCTGATACTACTTTGGGTGAGACCTTAGTCTGCGCTCCATGGAATGTTGCCGAAAGGGCTAGTAGTGCCAGGACTTGTTTGGCTGAATCACCACTCAACCTGGGTCAAGCCCCAACAAGCCAACATCTAGCTGTAGGATCTATGGGTTCAGTTGGTTGATAAATCACTTTGTCTCATGATGAGCGAAGTCATGGCAGAGAGTGCTCTAGTTCACTCTTGGGAGGCCTTCATCATATGGCGAAGTAGGCTTTCCCAGTTGCTGCATAGGCTCAGGGTTAGCTTTGGATGGGGAGGATTTGGCATCATGGAGATACCTAGGTGAGATGCATTTAGCCTTTACTTATATTTCACGAGTGGGTTCCAAGAGAGGAGGAAAAAAAAAGAGCACGATGGGCAGTCAACTGTAATCAAAGCACCACAACATCATCATGTTGGAATTATTTTGAGATTAGCATCGGACCCTAGTATCAAGGGACTCATTTATGATAGGATGGTACGTGGATATAGAGTGATCAGTGGTAAATTTGGGACCCCGGTATTGTGTGCAGTGATTGTTTGAGTCAACTGATTGAGAGGGTGCTTGTTTAGGCATTGCTTGAGGAAAATAAATTTTTGGTGGGGAGGGCTATAATGTCCCCAATTAAATTAATTTTTCTAAGATGAATTTCTATTTTTGTAACTAGCTGTTGGGAAATATTTTGGCATGTAAACTTAGATAAGGTTAATGGAGGGTGTCCCAACTTCATTTTTGGAGAGACTAAGGCCACCAACATCAGGGAAAGGAAAGGAAAAATTTTCATAAATATTACAGGATTAGAATGGTTTAAAATATATAAATATGTAAAAATGTTTGATAAATATTACTAGTATTTAATTTATTTATATTCAATGATTAAATTGTGAATTTTAATATTGTTAGCTTGATAAGCATATGATTAATAATTTAAATTTATACTTATATTTTTTTATCAGTTTAAATCTGTTTTGATTACAAATTTATTAGGCAAGAAAATTAACTTTAATCCCTGGATAAACTTAGAGATTGATATATTAATTTAATTACTCTATTCAATTGTTACCACATCCATTATTTCAGGTTTGCTAATAAATTCCTATTGTGAAATGTTAAAGTAATAATGATAAAATAACAGTGTCAATGAAGAGTGAAACTACATATTATAAAGATGTTCTTGTGAACAAGAATATAAAAATTTAAGATTGGAAAGATATATGAGTTCGAAAAAACTCTTAATCCAATATTCTTATTCATGACTCTATCCTCTATTCAAAACTTGAAGTAACTAAAGTAATAATGATAAAAGAATAGAGTAAATGAAGAGTGGAACTACATATTATAAAGATGTTCTTGCGAACAAGAATATAAAAATTTAAGATGGGAAAAGATATATGAGTTTGAAAAAACTCTTAATCAAGTATTCTTGTTCATGACTCTATCATTTGTTCAAGAACTTGAAGTAACAATAACACAACACACACTAGAAATTACAAGCCATTGAGATTACAAAATTTTGAGAAATTTTACTATACTTGAAAAATTATATCAAACAATCAATTAGTTTTCTAAATATCGATGAGATTTTTTGGAAAATTATCAATTTTTTATAAAAATAACTTTGAAAACTTTATTAAAAAAACAACCTTTTAAGGAAGTCTTAAAAAAATGAATAAAACTTGGCTATCTTTGAAAAACAATTAAAACAAATTTAAAGAGTAAATATTATAACCATTTAGAAAATTAAAGAACAATAAAATAAAAACTGACGCTTCTGATTACAAAATATATATAACAAAATACTTAAATTAAAAAAAGTTAAAATGTGATTTAGTTTTGATAAATTTCTTATTTACATATTTTTAAATAATTTTATATTATCTTTTAATGGTAAAAAAATTTTGCACTTGAGGTGCATGGCATAGTGTTCACGCACCCCGGACCAAGTTCGATTCCTTGATCAAGTTCGATTCCTTCTCCAGCATCGCTAGCGCAATTTTGAAGAATGATGGTTTATTCGGATGATTTGACGGCTTGATATAACTGTATAGTGTATAATAAGAATGTAATGTGATTTTTCAACCTTTCCCCCTGAAAAATGAAAAAAAAAATTAATTTAAAAACCTTACCTATTTTACTCAACTGAGTAAAACTGAAAATGAAAATTTATGACTATTATATCCGCATTAAAAGTTAGAATACCATAAATATAAAATTTAAATAATTTAAGAGAAGTAAAACTACCACAAATATATAAAATTTAAATAATTTAAGAGAATTTTATAATCTTTTAATTGAATGGACGGACAAACACTTCAACCGATATAAGTCAGGTGGCATAACTCACTCCATTCAAATCTCTAGTCAATGTCTCACTATCTTCACACCTTCTCCACCTTCGCGTAGTCGGATCAAAAACCTCGGCATCTCTGTTGAACTGGCCTCCGCCTAACACCATGAATTTACCTTGCATGAAAACACCGTGGCATCCGTGGCCCTGTTGTTGGTTCATAGGAGGCAGAATATCCCACTTGTCTTCGGCCACGTTATAAACTTCTGCAGACGCCAGGGGAGTGCCATGGTCATCGATACCACCGGCCACGTAGACAAGTCCATTTTCACAAGAGACAGAGCACCCAAAGGAATATCTAGCTGTAGGCATCTCAGCTCCCCGGGTCCATGTGGTAGATACAAAGTCATAAACGTATACCCTCTTCCTATAGTGGTAGAATCCGCCAATAAGAAGCAGTTTCCCATTCACACCAGCGCACCGACACAGTGGTGTTATTCCGACAAAATCTGGATCGTGGATGGGAGGTAGCATCTCAGAAGTCCCCGTCACAGGGTCGTACACCTTTACTGCACAGAGAATGTCGACCCTCTTATGCATTTGAATGAAGCAAAGGAGATGCTCGCTCGCCCCACATATCTTTCTGTCAACATAGAAACTAGGGCTACTCAGCATAACCTTCCAACTTGTGCACACATCTTTCAGATTATTGTGTGATGAGTAAGGCACTCTCAACAAAGAACGTCGAAGGAGGTCGTCTGGAATAACGTCCATCGCAACACTTCAAACAAAAAACAGACACCTATATCGTGATCAAGTTTATTACTGACTGATAATGCTCCGAGAGTGAAACTGAAAAGATGAAAATGAAGTTAAATATATGAGCAGAATGGGGCATCACCAGTTATCCACCCAAGTTATCCACCGGTGTCGACTGAAGCTGTCCACCCTTGAAGAAGAGAAGTGAAGCTATCAAATGTTCTTTATTCATACTATGAGCATGTATTAATTTCATTCATATATTAATATAATCACTTTGAAATTTATATATTTTTAAATTTTTATTTCTAGTGTTGGTCCGTGTCATACAATCTTAGTTAAAATAATAGTTTTATTATTATTAATATTAATATAACAAAATTCTAAATCTAAAATAAAATACTTTATTTTTATTTTAAATCTAGTAGTTTTTTATTTGTATTGCTCAATGGTATTTTTTAAGATTATTTTTGGTAGATATATATAAATATAATATATTATATATATTATATATATATAATTTTTATAAATAAAATTAAAAAAACTATATATGAAAATGTAGAAAAATAGATTTTGAATCTTTATAAATGTAAAGAAATACTTTATATATATGTTTAGTTATCATGTGAACAAATGTTTTATGTAACATGTGTAATCACTTTAACACCACAAGTATCCTATAAGAAAGACATTTCATAAGCAAGAAACTTTAGAGTAGTCATCTTAGGCAACACTATGGAAATTATTGAGAACCTTCTATTCATCCTTGTGAGGTAAGCATTAGGTGAGATGGTGTGAATTGTTATCAAAATTTGCAACACCCCTAGCTTAAACCCTAAATGGTCTAGTAAATATATATGATATTTAGGCTAGTTAACATCTATATGTTAATTAGATTCGTAAGCACAATTTCAATGACACTTGGGTTTCTTTATGAGTATAAATTTGTTAGGTCAATGTGCTATTGTATTAATGTGCTTTAATGCTAGGGTGATTGTGAAGTCAAGGTAGGGAGTTTGTGTCTTAAGACACGAGTTAGTCTCCAAGATGTAACATGTAAGGCACACATCTAATAATAGATTATCATGACTACAAATTAGGGAATGAAAATGACTATGAAGTACTACTAATCCACAAAAATAAAATGTTGTGGGGGAACGTAGACATGGTTCCTACTAAAAAATGATATAATATTCTTAAAATAAATTTTATGGATAACATATATTATAACGCAAAACTATGAATAAAGGGTAAAATGAGAGGAATGGAACACATTCAATTTCTCTTACTATTAGAAATTTATAGGTGATGGGTATGAAACTATGCATTATGTTGTTAGGATACTAATAGTACTATGAGGGGCATTTCGCGAATAGAATAAATTGGGAATATTATAAGTGGTGTCAAAGCTTAACAAATCTCATATAGAAGATGGTGTATGGAAAGTGGTGGATCTTGGATGGGAGGTAGCATCTTAGAGGTGCCATTCTTGGTGTTGTACACCTTTAATGCCACCATAATGTTGACCCTCTTATGCATTTGAATGAAGCAAACAAGATGCTAGCTAGCCCCACATATAAAAGTTAGTGTTACTTATCCTATCTTGCCAACTTGTGCACACAACTTTTAGCTTATGGTGTGATGAGTAAGGCACTCTAGCAAGCAATATCCAAGGAGGTCATATGGAACAACCTCCATGGTAACACTTCAAACAAAAGACTCCTATTTAGTGTTCAACTTTATTACAAACACATAATGCTCCAAACTTGAAAGTGAAGTTAAATATATGAGAAAATGGGAGCACCACCCATGCTGAAGAGAACTAAAGCTATAAACTGTTCTTCATTCCTGCCTAAAAGAAATGAAGCTAATCTAGTCCAAGAGAAATGAAGTTATCGAGCCTTGCCCAAGAGAACTCAAGTGATCAAATATTTGTTTTTCATACCATGAGCATCTATTAATTTCATTCATATATTATTATAATCGAGGTGAAATTTATATATTTTTAATTTTTAATTTTTTCAAATCTAGTTAAATAGGGTGGTTCTTATTTTTTTTATTGTTGAGTGGTGTTTTTTCAAGATTACATTTTTGGATAACCTTATCATTTTTTTGATATTTAAATATTTTTTTATAAATAAAATTAAAAACTATAATGAAAATGTAAAAAAGTTAGACTTTCGAATCTATATAAATGTAAAGAAATAACTCCTAATCTATCTTCTATCTATATCTATTATCTATATTATATAATATAATATATATATATATATATTAATATATATATATATATATATATTATGTTATATGTGACAAATGTTTTATGCAAGATGTGTAAATTAACCTTATTAATCTCAAAACAATAAACGTCTCCATAGTACTACATGCTACATAAATTATTTATTTCATGTTTTATTTAATTTAATCTTATTTTTAATCGAGGTGGTTCAAGGTACCCTTGGTCATTGGGTAGCTCACGATCACATCCCCTTGGCCTATGTATTGAACTCACCCTAAGGGGGGCTTTAGAGAATCGACCCTGTGACATCCTGTATGGGGAGGCATTGATTTGACTAGCTGAGCTAACCCTTGGGGCTACATGCTACATAAATTATTTAAATTACTTTTAAAATATATCTATAATTTGTTTATCTATATTAAATACGAATAATTAGTGAAATTAATTGTTTTTCTTTGGAGTATATTAAATGTACACATTTCTTATGCCCAATTAACTAAATAATTTGACACAGGTATATTTATAATAATTATTTGGTGGGATGTGGCATTCCATGTTCAATCAACCCCCTATTTACAAAATGAATGGATGGGATCACAAAATGCATGGATCATTGCATATTTTTGGTTTTGAGAGAAAATATTTGACAATTCATGCAATGCATAATTATATCATGGATAGAGTGATGGAAAAACACCACAAATATCCTATAAGTAAGACATTTCATAAGTGAGAAACTTTATTCTAGTCATCTTACCCAACACTATGGAAATTATACTGAACCTTGTATTCATTCTTGGGAGATAAGGATTGGGTGAGATGGTGTGAATTGTGATCAAAAGATGTAATACCTCTAGCTCAACCCCTAAATGGTCTAGCAAATATACATATGATATTTAAGCTAGTGAACATCTATATCTTAATTAGATTTGTAAGCACAATTTTATTGGGGTTTGGCTGTCTTTATGTGTATAAATTTGTTAGGTCAATGGGCTATTGTACTAATGTGCTTTAATTCTAGGTTGATTGTGCAGTTAAGCTAGGGAGTTTGTCTACTAGTCTCCAAGATGTAACATGTAAAGCACACATGTAATAATAGATTATCATGACCAAAAATTAGGGAATTAAAAAGACTATGGGGTGCTAAGAATCCACAAAAAATAAAATGTAGTGGTGGTACCTAGACATGGTTCTTAAGAAAAAGTGATATAATATTATTAAAAT
>APFE030656269.1:102386-130307 GCA_000404065.3 Pinus taeda | reverse complement strand
TCTTAAGAAAAAGTGATATAATATTATTAAAATAAATGTTATTTATAAGAAATATTACAACCCAAAAATAAAAATAAGGGGTAAAATTAGAGGAATGGAACACATTAAATTTCTCTTTCTATTTCTCTTTCTATTAGAGATTTCTAGGTGATGGATATGGAACTATGTATTATGATGTGAGGATATTAATAGTAATATGTGTGGCATTGCCCCAATAGGATAAATTGGGAATACTATAAGTGGTGTAAAAGCATGATTTTAACATTAGGCTTATATGGAAAATGTACAAACACCACTATGAAATTTTTTATAGGTTCCCACTACAGATTGCATATAGACGATGGTGTATGAAAAGTGATGGACAGTGGATGGGAGGTAGCATGAGCTACCAATCTGAGGGTGATATAGGTTTACTCCCACTAGAATGTAGACCCTCTTATGCATTTGAATGGAGTAAAAGAGATGCTTGCTGGACCTACATATCTTTCTATAGGCATAAAAGTTAGGATTACTTAGCATAACACATAGCTTTTAGCTTATGGTGTGATGAGTAAGGCACCTCAACAAGCAACATCTAAAAGGGTCATCTCGAATAACCTCTGTCGCAACAATTTAAACATGATACACCTATTTCATGTTCAAGTTTATTACATAGAGATAATGCTCCAAACTTGAAAGTGAACTTAAATATATGAGCAGAATGGGGGCATCACCCTTTGCGTAAGAGAACTCAAGCTATCAAATGTTCCTCATTAGTGCGTGAGAGAATAAAACCTATCCACCGCTATTGAAGAGAGAACTAAAGCTATGAGGAATGAACTCATGAAATGCTCTTTCTTCATACCATGGGCATCTATTAATTTCATTCATATATTAATTAATCAAGGTGAAATTTGAACATTTTCTAATTTTTATTTTTTCAAATCTAGTTATTTTTAGTGGGTGCCCATCCAATTTTGGTTAAATTAATAGTTTTATTAATATTAAATATAATAAAGATAAAATTTGAATATTTGTATTTTATTTTTAAATCTAGTGGTTTTTTTTTTTTGTAAATCAACAATTACATATTAATACATAAAGATACATACGATACAAAAGGTCTGTATGCACAGACAAAGAAAAATATGCATAGACAAAGAAAAATCATCAAGGCATGCTCAAAATGACTATAAGCAATTGAACCTGTATCTACTGAACCCAAGACTAACCACGCAGGGCTGCCTAACGAGGGGTCTAAACCAAAAAAAACCACCACCTTGGGCTGCTTGACAATACTTCCAAAAAGAAAGAGGGCGTAGGGGGACCTCCACAACTACGAAAGAGAGATACAAAAGAAGAGAGAAACAAGAAAGTAAGAAGCCATTACAGCTTTAAAATCACATAGTCTTTACTGGGTGCACTTGGGCCAGCCATTGTAGTCACGAACTCGAGCTGTAGAATCCTTTGAGGAGTGGGGCGCTTCACCTGGCCGGTGTCAGTTACCTCCGTCGGGACTTCCACCGTAGCATTGGTTCCCTAATGGATGGAGAGCCTAAGGAGATTGATGAGGACACCCAGGTTTTGTGAAAGGATTCTGACTTCCTGAGTCAAGGCACCGAAATTGAACTCCATGGCATCTAGCTTAGTTGAATTCTCTGTAGAAATGAGGGAGATGGCCTGGTGAGCTCTCTTGATATCTTCAGCCTCCATGCTGAGTGCTTTGGCCAACATGGTCTTCATTCACCACATTTCACCTTGGGTTCGAATGAATTGTGTGGCTCTGGTAGTCGTTGTGCTTGGATTAGATAGCCAGTCCATTTCTGTCTCCAGAGCCTGAGCATCCAAACTTTCTTCCTCCTCTATAATCGCAGCTTCGAGCTCTTTGATTTTTCGTTTTTCTTTTTGACTCGTCCAGGTCTCATAAGCCTCTTGGGCTTTGTGCAAGTTCTAGTTAGCGGAAGCATTCAAACTACCCTCACATGCCATAATGTTATTGCAGGTGAGGGATACAATGAAAATCTTAACAAAACTGCGATTGTTAAGAAACGAGCCAGGAGAAAGCAGTGTCTTGATCCCCTGGTTGGATGCCTTAGATATAGCTGAGGGTGGGAAGGTCTGGCTTGAGATCTCCCACTTCGCCGTCAGAGATATGTTTTTCCTGACATAATAACTACCATTATAGTTTCCCATTTCCTGCTCATCATGCCGATCTAGAGCCTTGACTCTGCCACGCTTGAGGTTACTCGTTGAAAGCCATGTGTCCTCCCTGGCATCTTGCTGACAGCGCTGATCATATTTTTTGTTGATTTTCCTCCCCGTCTAATGAACTTTGTCCTTGTCGATGATTTCCCACCCTTCCCCAGGTACTCCATGGACCTGTCCCCCATTGTACCTTTGTTTGGCCTTAAGTATGTTGTTAATTCTCATAGGTAACTAATGAGCCGTAACCTACAACCCTTCTTCCACTCTTGATGTTCTAGTAAGATCTTGCCTTGAGATGAGAGTGCACTGGTTTGAAAGCTTTTTTTCTATGATGTCTTGCTTTCCGCCTGACTCCCTGTGGAACAATGTTGCTAAGGGAGGAGAGATGTTTTGTGATGAGTGTTGTAACCATGGCTAATCTCTAGTTCTTTGTGACTTTCTCCAGACGAGTTTCATTCTACAATCTCTTCACCGTAGTGATGGCCAAGAGGGAATCGCCTTCCACTATAATAGAGTCTTTACCTAGCGGGATGCGGATTTGTAGCCCCTGTTCTAGGGCTGTGAATTCTACTTCATTATTAGTATCCTCCCCAAGTGATCTATAGTAAATGTGGAGGATTTCACCTTTGTCATTTCGGATGATGCCTCCAAGCCCTGCAGGGCTAGGGTTGCCCATGGAGGCCCCATCAAAATTTGATTTGCAGAATCACGAGGTGGGGGGCAGCCAGGCTGAAGGAACGGGAGTAGGTCGAAGGTGGTCAGCTTGAGCCTTGTGACTTATTATACCATTCATTCCAAAAGACATCACGATGTGGGAGTCATTGGGAGTGAGCATATTGTCATGTTCCGCTTTATAGGTGGTAAGGGTAGTCTCTTTTAAACTCCATAATGATAGCTTTGATGGTTTCAAGTTGCTTGACTTCTTTTTGAAAGATTCATCTATTCCTCTCTTTCCAAGTGTTGGAGACTATAAAACTGGGGTAGAGCCTCCAAAGGGTGTTAACTGCATTGCAACTTGAATATTTTGTGTCAATTTGAAATGGAGTCTTGAATAGAATCTATGTGTCTGTCTATTTGTTTGAAAATTCCTTTGATCCATTCCCACATATTATTGGTCCAGTCACAGTCATTAAGGAGATGGTTCATGATTTTCTCATCCTTTTCACAGAGGGGACATCTGGAATGCCCAATGAAACCTCTTTTCACTAAATTCTCCTAGGTACGGATTTTGTGATGCATGAGAAGCCAAAGAAAAGATTTTATCTTTGGACAGAGAGCATTGTTCTAGACATTTGGGTTCCAAGCTAATTTGTCTTTGAGGTTCTGGTGCTCGATATATATTTTGGCTTCCTTGAGGTTGAAAGTTCCTCGTTCGAGTTTTCCCCACATGAGTTGGTCCTCCTCTTGAGTGGACTGGATCATTATCTTATTCAAATCAAAGTTTAGGTTGTTGAGAAGGTCTATCATGTCTTCCTCAGTGAGGAGAGGCACTAGGTTCCATTTCCTCCAGTGTTTGTTCTCCTGGATATCATACCAATATTGATGGACTTGTATCTTGCTCGTTGCCTGAAACCATCTCTGTAGGGCAAGATAGTTGGGGTTTTCTAGTTTAGGTAGCTATTGCCATGCATCCTCCCAGAATAAAGCCTTGTTGCCATTTCGAATTTCCCAGAAGCAGTGGTTTTGAATGAGGTGGCTATTATCTCTAGCCAGATTCCAAATAGGGAAACCTTTAGGGGCATCTGTCATTCTGACCATGTCCTCTGATCTCCACGTTTCGGCATATTTGGCCTTCCATAATTTTGCCCAAGGTGTATGGGGTTCCTTGAGCAATCACCACCAAAGCTTGGCCCCATAAGCTTTGTTGATAGTATTCGGGTCTTGCAGCCGTAAGCCCCCTAGGATTTTGGGCTTGCATAATTTAGTCCAAGCTACAAGTTCCCACTTATGCTTATCTGCTTTGCACGACCAAAGAAAGGATCTTTGAATATTCGAAATTTTATGTGTAACCATTTTTGGAGTTGGGAGGATAAAGAGCATGTAGAGAGGAATGGCTTGCAGAACCACCTTAATCATTACAAGTCTTCCTGCAAAATTTAAAACTCTGTTGGTCCAGTAGTTCCCCCTCTCCTCTAGCTTGTAGAGCAAATGGTCCCAATGGATTTTTTGCCAAGGCTTGCTAGTGAGAGGAATGCCAAGATATTTAGAAGGAAGGTTGCACCTCTTGAAACTAGGGATATTAGTGAGGTGCTTTTGGACCACCAAGTGCCTATGGAAGAAAAAAGAAGAAGATTTATCCAAGTTAAGATCCATAACAGAAGCTTGGCTGAAAAGGTTCAAAATGGCTTTGAAACCCTGGGCCTCCTTAGCAGTAGGGGTGCCATGCAGCATAGTATCATCCACGAATTGCTTATGGGAAGTTGTAGGAGCATGAATAAGGGGCTGAAGACCTTTGATGATATTCCTATCCTTAGCCAATTTGATGATGAGACTGAGTCCTTCCATTAACATAACAAAAAGGAAAGGGGAGATGGGATCTCATTGATGAATGCCTATGGAACAAAAGAAGGGGTTCGAAGGTGCTCCATTGACTAAAATAGAGAAGATGGGAGATTTTACCATGGCTAAAATCCATCTGATCCAACGGTGGGCAAACCCAAAAGATTTCAAAATTGCTTCAAGATAAGTGTAACTAACCTTATCATATGATTTTGAGAGGTCCAGTTGAATGATCATTCTAGCCTTTTCCTTAGACTGAAGGGTGTGGATCATTTCTTATGCTAATAAAACATTGTCCATGATTTGCCTCCCTTCCACATATCCCGACTGCTCTTCTGAGATGATTAAAGGGAGAATAGGCTTTAACCTGTTGGCCATGACTTTGGAGATGATCTTGTACAACAAATTATAGAGGGCTATTGGTCGAAATTTAGAAGGTGTGCAGGCAGCCTCTTCCTTGGGGATGAGGGAAATAAAGCTGGAGTTTATGGATTTGAGTATGTCGGAGGATCTTCTAGAGTCCTTGACCACGGCCCAAATTTCTTGCTTCTATCTCCCAATAATCTTTGAAGAAATCAATGGTGAATCCATCTGCTCCCAGGGCTTTGCCATTGGCCATATCTTTAACTATCTCTTCAACCTCTATGAGGGTGACTGAGCAGTCTAAGGATCTTTTTTGTTCCTCTATGATTAGCTTGGGAATAGAGGTTATGATTGTATTGATTGCATCTTGTTTGTTGATGTCTGTTTCTGTGGCAATAAGATTGAATTGGCTCTTGAGGATAGAGGAAATCTCTTGATGAGATTGAAAGGAGGTTCCCTGTTTGTCCTTATGCTTAGTTATTTTATTAGTGCCTCTATAAGCCATGGCTGAGCGATGGAAAAATTTGGTATTTTTCTCCCCTTCGTTCAACCATTGAATACGGGATTTTCGTCTCCATAAAGTCTCTTACTAATTCCATCCATCGTTCAATTTTTGAAGGAGTTCATGCTCCGTGTTAATGGAGTTTTGATATATGTCCCCCTTGATACAGTTGTTATGTATTAGAGTCATTTGATCCTCTAGGGCTTGCTTGTCCTCAAAGATGTTGCCAAAAACCTCTTGGTCCCAAATTCGAAGCTTTGCTCTAATGTTCCTCAATCTAGCTTGGAGTCGAAACATTCTTGTTCCTCGAATGTCCAGATGCTCCCTCCACCAAAGTTGGATGTTGGTCGAGAAAGTTGGATGACTGAGCCAAAATTTTTGAAAACGAAGGCGTCTATGTTTTGGAGTGCTTAGAATGGTTTCCTATAAAGAGATGGGTCAATGATCCGATCCTTGAGATGGAATGATCTCAGATTCCACTGTGATTCCTTCAAGGAGAATGGTATCCGAGATTAGAAGCTGATCAAGCCTAGATGCGATAAGCCTGGCTCCTCCTCTCTTATTATTCGAAGTGAAAATGCCATTTTTTGGTTGGATGTCCACCAGGTTACCCATTCTTATTAAAGAAATGAGGGTCTTTGCATCTCTATTTAAGGTTCTAAGCCCTCCCTTCTTTTCCCTGAGAGAGGTAATCATGTTCAAATCTCCTCCATAGATGGCCTTAGCATGAGACTGCCTTTGTTGCATCTTGGATGACTATCACCGTGAACTGGTGAGTTTGTTGCCCTGGCTTGGACTCCATATCGCCAAGCGCAGTGATGGGGGTAGCATGTTGGAAATGGAGAAGCACGCGATGCAGGACTCAACAATAGAAGGTAGGATGCTTCCGCGAACCATGAAAAAGGATAGGATGGAGCCCTGCACTGGTGGTAAGACCCCCTAAGAAGCCATAGGAAGAATAGTCTTAGTGCTTCAGGCAGTTGAAAGGGAGCACGGGACTATAAAATATTATGTATGGAAGTTGCGCGATATGGGAGATGCGCGTAGAAAAAGAATGTCACAAGGTCCGTGACTACGCATGAAGAGCTGCATTTCCACGTGGGTTGGCTAGGAAGTGACCGTTGAGGTCACTATTCGCAATGGGATGTACGATTTGAGGCCAAATGGAGTGGGCGACGGGCATTTAAGATGCGAGTTATGAGAAAAATTTGGGAAAATTTTCTGCCAAGAAAGCATTGATGGCCCAAGGTTGGGGGCAATGATCGAATTAGAGTTTAAAAGGTGCTATAAAACACAAAGGTGCGAAGAATTTTTGAAGAACTGTCGCAAGCCCAGGAGCAGGGTAAGACCTTCCACTATTCATGGTTGCTATTATCCATATTGCTCGTAGTGGGAGAATTATCAGAGGACAATCAATTCCCCAACATAGATAGAGAATTACCAAAGGCTGCAAACTATGCTTCGCTCTAGGCCATAGAGGATGAAAAATTGATCTGCAACACCAAAATATTCTAGGTGCTCATGGACATGAGCATCTAGATGTGGATCAACTAGAAGCCATGCCTATCGCCCACAGTATATAATAGTCTACATAGTTTTTCTGACTTTAAAGCTGATATACATAACATTTATATCAATATGCGAAAGGATCCGTTGAAGAAGTGGATGAAGATACCTTTTGTAGCCATTGATGACACAATTTTTACTATCTTGGAGACATGGCTTCCTGAATGGTGCACCCCAGACATGGAAGAACTAGAGAAGGTGACAACATAGAAGAAATAGGATGATGCCAAGCTGTGCATCACTCAATTTACAGAGAAAAGGTGGAAAGAAAAAGTAGTAGCTGAGGTAAGGGCAACACGAGAAGCGACATAGAAAGCTGTGGAGCAGAAGAAGGCCGCAAAAGTAGTAGTGGTAGCATAGGCAGCAGAGGCGGTAACAACATAAGCATATGAGGGCCAAGCAATGTCCTCGTAATGGAAGGAGGCAGAGGAACAGAAACAACAAAAGGGAGTGTGGACCCAGGGGTTGCGTTCACATAGTTAAAGCACCCACACATTGCAGAGAGAGCAAGACCAAGGAAAGAGGTCAAGGTCTCAAAGTTGGCCATTGACCCAATCACCTTAACCGAAGGCAATCTCCATGACATAGGTGAGACAGTCTGTGATGTCACAAATGTAGCACTCCATGATTTTATGCAGGAGCACTAGACTACGTTGGGGGCCCTCAGGGCGTAGCTACAGGAGTTAGAGGTGTGGCCCCCTCAGGTGGGTACCTTTTCTACCTACTTCGCAGCAGGATCCTCCGCAACAGAACAAATGCTATGCACACGAATGGAAAACGTGGTAGTGTTGCAGGAAGGGGCCATGGTCACCGTGAATGTGACTGCTATATTTTTGGTCAACATGTTGAAAGGCCTTGGCCTTAATTTGGCTTCCATTCCATGAGAGACGTTGTATTACTTACAAGATGGGATAACAACAAAGTTGTGCTCCAGGGAGAGCTGCATGATCCAAGTTCTTAGCAAACAAAATATAAATATGGAGTAGCTCAGCTTACAACACGATGAATTAGTAGTGCAAAATCAAACTTGGAGCAGATGGTAGATGATGCTTGCCGACGCTTCCTGGATCTAGCCATCCCAACAGATCTACCGTTAGAGGTGTAGATCCACAGATTGGCAACCGGATTCCATGAGGCTAGGGAAGAGATGACAAAGGTTCAGCTAGAGTTGAATCTTCAGATCACAGAGCTATGGTTCAAGGTGCATCCTTCCACTCCCCTAAAAATTAGAGGACATTGTGCTAGCATTATTTCTGCAGGGTTGGAAGAAATTGGAGGTGTAGTGCACGACTGTACCGCCACATGGGAACAAACACTTGAGTTACTCACAACTTTGTAGGAGGACCCCAACATGCAACACTTGGAGACAGAGGTGCGAGAACTCCAGCAGGAATACGACAATGTTAGAGGAACTGTGCAGATAGTAGTCCTCACTCAGAGACTTGTGGGGATGCAGCAAGACAAGGCATTAAAGGAGCAGGTTGACGTAGCACGCCATAAGGAAGTAGTTCTTAAAACACGCGTTCAACCATGGATTTACGAGGCCTTCACGATCACATCGAATATTGAAGCAAAGCTTGTGCACATATAAGGGATGCATGCGCAGATGCAGGGAAGCACACCGAACATAGAGGTTTCAAAAGAATGGATGAAGTAGGTTCAGTAAGAAGCAACTTAGTGCATTTTGAACATTAGTCCCATTCGAGAGTAGTTGAAGGGACTCCATGCCAAAATCGCTGCATTGACACAGTGAATTGATGGTGAGTCACGATGTTTGTGTTGGAGCCCTGTTGGGCATGGAATCTCCCCACGACATGTTTTGGGGCTCAAAGCCCAAGTTTTTCCTTGATATTCTTGTAAGGAGTCCACAAATTGTGGGTGTGGAGCATGAATTTTATGTTAGAGTCATAGGGCTGTCCACCCTAGTTTTGAATGAAATGTTGGCCTACGCATGGTCCGTGGACCATGATATTTTTTAAATAGAGCGAGGCTCTAAGTTGTAAAAGGAAATCTAATAAAGGATGGGCATGAAAGGTATGAGAGATTAAGTCGAAGTTCGAAGTGTGCCTTGGGTTGTAGAGTAGGAAAAGGCTTTGTAGCTGAGTGCACAGAGGCCTAGTAGACTCTGCAGCTGAGTGCATGGATGCCTGCAGCTGAGTGCACAGGGTAGAGTTGAGTCTATAACCAAAGAAGAGAATAATAAAGAAAGGTTTTTGTTACCAATTCACTGTATCTGTTCTGATTACATGTTTCATATCATTTGTGAATATATTGTTTCTTTACTGCGCACACTTGTATGAATTGTGAATATTGTTAAGTATAAATGAAAGCATAGAAATAAGCTAAGTTAATCGATTAATATTGGATTACTAGTAAGGACTTGGGTAATAACACTATTTGGCCCCCGAGTAAGGCTGTGCATAGGCAACACCTTAGGTTGCGAGGAACGGGTAAATGCGCAGAGAGACGTGTGTGCAAGGTCGAACTGTGGACCACTTGAACTCATCACACATCTCCAGGGTATAGAAACCTAGTTCTAGCACCCTCCCATACTACTTTGGGTGAGACCATAGTCTGCGCTCCATGGACTCTTGCCGAAAGGGCTATTAGTACCAGAACTTGTTTGGCTGAATCACCACTCAACCTGGGTCAGGCCCCAACAATCCAACATCTAGCTATAGGATCTAGGGGTTCAGTTGGTTGATAAATCACTTTGTCTCATGATGAGCGAAGTCATGGCAGAGAGTGCTCTAGTTCACTCTTGGGAGGCCTTCATCATATGGCGAGGTAGGCTTTCCCAGTTGCTGCATAGGCTCAGGGTTAGCTTTGGATGGGTAAGATTTGGCATCATGGAGATACCAAGGTGAGATGCATTTGGCCTTTACCTATATTTCATGACTGGGTTCCAAGAGAGGAGCAAACAAAAAGGGCATGATGGGAAGTCAACTATAATCAAAGCACCACAACATCATCATGTTGGAATTATTTTGAAATTAGCATGGGACCATATTATCAAGGGACTCATTTATGATAGGATGGTACATGGATATAGAGTGATCAGTGGTAAATTTGGGACCATGGTATTGTGTGTAGTGACTGTTTGAGTCAACTGATTGAGAGGGTGCTTGTTTAGGCATTGCTTGAGGAAATTAATTTTTTGGTGGGGAGGACTATAATGTCCCCAATTAAATTATTTTTTCTAAGATGAATTTCTATTTTTGTAACTAGGTGTTGGGAAATATTTTGGCATGTAAACTTAGATAAGGTCAATGGAGGGAGTCCCAACTTCATTTTTTGGAGAGACAATGGCCACCAACATCAGGGAAAGGAAAGATTAAAGTTCCAGTGGAATATGTGGTCCACATGAAGTACACACTTGGGGAAGAAGGAATTCAAATTCCTTGAGGAAAATAAAATTTCTTGAGCGACCCAAAAGGAATGCATGACCAAAAATTATAAAAGGAAGGAATGAGGGAGAAATAGGAGTCTTTTATTTATTTGAAAATATAAATTGTGTTAGTTGTTCAACTGAGCCAACATTGCTAAATAGGAGTCTTTTATTTATTTGAAAATATAAATTGTGTTAGTTGTTCAGCTGAGCCAACATTGTGATGCCTAGCACAACAACTTACCAAGGAGAGAAGCTCAACCTTTCTTCTGTTGAATTCAAGTGCCACCCTAGGAAGGATTTCCTTCAACACCGAGACCGGAGGAATCATTAGTTTCAGGTCATACACATTTCTGGAGCATAAGTCATAACCAGGATCCATGACTATGTTGTCATTGTAGGGTGATTTGTTAGGGCAACATTATCCAGGGGATTTTGGATTTGGGTAGTTGGCAGATCATTTAGAGGGCCATTTGAGGAGGATTGCTAAAGTTAGTAGTGCAAATATTGACAAGATTAGTCATAACAACAAAATTCATATTTGGAGGAGAGGCAAGCTCTAAAGAGTCAGTTTTTGAATGTTTGAACCAAGGGAAATCCTTTATGGGTTTTCTAGGCTTTTAGCAAGGATCATAATTGTACATTTATGAAATCTCTTGGGCCATTTTGAGGGGCCAAATCAAGGGTCCAATTCAACTAACAATGTAGAAAAACTTGGCCAATCTCCAAGAGGTCGAATTTAGCAAGTCAAAATGAGGGAATGTCGTCTCTCAGTTTCTCTAAGTTTTTGCAGAGGAGAACATACCCAAAGTTGTAGAAATTTCTTGGTTGTTTTGAGGGGGGAAATTACAACTTGAAGTCAGTGAACAATGTAGTTTTGAGGGGACAAAGTAGTTTTCTGGGAGCAGCAAATTCACAGTAGCTGAGCACTTTGTATTGATCATCTGAGGCTTTTAGCTTGCCTTGTGCAAGCCCAGGTACACGTCATCCTACTTTTATTTCACTCAAGTTTACTTATTAATGAAAATTGAGTCGATTAGGATATTGATGAGAAATTTATGTTCATATGTTCCTTAGTGAAATAAAATTTTATTGTTAATTTTATTACTTGCCTTTGTTATCATTGCAAATTTTCCATTAGGAATACTACAACCATCTTGTATGTTTGATATCGTACAGGAAGCCCTGCCTAGATCACAATGCCAATCTGGCATCTATTACCTTCGATGTCTGGGAGCTCCCACCAAGCTTTGCTATGGACTATGTCCATCTCCATGAGTCCAACCCCCTCCATGATGTACCAACTGAAAATATCTCATCATCTAACCACAAGAGAGGGACCGAAGGCATGAACACCAACACATATAACAACCCATCATGCAATGCTTGCACCCTGTGTGATTGAGGTCGTGCCCTCTCACTTTCCTAGTCAACAAATGAAATCATACTAGGTATCTTTGTCTCTCTCTATCTAATGGGCAAAGGTAACCTAATAGTTCTTCAAGCCCCATCTATCTATTCCCAAAGATAGCTAATCACACTCTCCAATGTGCACCCTAGCTGCGCTAGTAGGGAAACCAACCGCTCCCCAACATGAGTCAATTTGCCTGTGGACTCGGCACAAATGGCTCTGATGCCCTCCAACTCCTCATTTTGTTACAGAATGGCCTCTCGTATTTTCGTCACCTTCTTTCTGAATGTAGAAGGCTAGCCTATTACTAATGAAACTATGGAGGGAATTTATCCCCTGTAAACTTGGTCACCGCATTGGACCCCGCTCTCTCTTCTAGTACCTCCTCAATGTCAAGTATTCCTCTACGCACCTCATCAACCGGTTGTGGAAGGTCATCATCTCGAAACTGGGTCATAGCGCAGAGTATCTCATCAACTGTTAGAATCTTGTCAATAAATGGCCCTCTAAGTGTATTGTATAGTCCCTCAACCAAGGTGTCAACTAGAGCTACCAAAGAGGCCTCCAATAATGGTGACTCTAATGCCACACAAGGTATATCAACATGCCCCTCACCATCCTGCATGTC
Source organism: Pinus taeda (assembly GCA_000404065.3). NCBI lineage: Eukaryota > Viridiplantae > Streptophyta > Pinopsida > Pinales > Pinaceae > Pinus > Pinus taeda. The sequence continues at coordinate 117,766 of APFE030656269.1, read as the reverse complement.
CTCCTTCTCAACCTCCTCCTTGAGTTTCTAACATCTAGAGCAAGGTCTCCACCAGTAGAAATTCCTCCTAGTATCATCCTCTAACTGTCCTCATCCTATCCACTACCTTTGAGGGGGTATAGTGTCCTTTTGGTCAAATCGCTCCATCAGCCTCTGCATGAAATTTGTGTAGGATGTGGCACGTACATGACTCAAAGGGATCAGGCCTAGTTACCACCAGTCCATAACCTCTCCATCTAAGTACAAAGTGGCATGTCTAATAATGTGTGCCTCCCTCATCAAGTTTAGCTAGAAATGCGTCCAATTATTATGCCCAATTTCTCATAGAACTTTTAGCTGAACCATCAAAGTGGGTTAGGGTAACTTTTCCCTCAATGATACTTACTCTCCCTTGAGCCATGTGTTTTTCTATAGTTCACCCATCACAGAGCATACCTGCCCAAATATTCCATGATCTTGCTGAATACTGCACAACTCGCCAAGATCATGCTTTGATATCGTTGTAATATTCCTAATGGAAATTTTACAATGATAACAAAGACACGCAAAGATAAAAATAAAAAAAAATTTAGAAATGCATAGACATGAACTATGAATTTCTACAAATCCTCGAATGGCCAATTTTTATTAATAATATATGTTGTGGTACAATAAGTTGGGGAAAGTGCAACTAGGCTTACATAGGGAAAGCTACAATCACCAGGTAATAATGACGAGAAATCCCAATGACTTCAATAACTAGCCCATTCATGAACATGCAAGTTCTCAACCTTCATCGAAGTCTAATCAGAACCCAATTCGTCCATTTGTTCTAATACCCTGTTCAGGAAAGCCTCTCCCACATTATGGCTAGATTCACGTGTCATGATCTAAGGTTCATTTTTCATCTCTTCTATCTTCCTTCCTTTCGATCTTGTGTTGACCATAAAATGTGAATCTGAATCACCTTTCAGATTCCTCCCATGAGTGTGGTTCGACTGAATCAAGCTTAGATACCAGCTATCACGTTAGTGTAGTGGGATCAACTCATAGTCATAATTCTCTGAATAAAGCTCTTATACCAACTGTCACTTCCCTATAGAGTCGATACTCTTGCAAGAACACTATAGGAGGTGCTGCAACACTGACCCTTTTATTTTTAACAATACTAATGATTGTGGACTACGCCTACTTTCTATACTTAATTTATTTTTCAACAGCTAAGCATATCTTTCATTAACACAACTGAAACCTTCTTTAAACATTCACAACCATGAATCATATTAACATCATTACCATTCAAGTGCATAGCAGATTATAATGGGAGGGGCAACTCCTTGCAATTATGAGTCTACCCACATCAATAATGTTAATATTCAGAATTACAATCCCTAGATAAACCCCATAATTTACACTTAGAATATTTCCACAGTGAGCACCTGGTCGACGGAACTACCCGTCCACCAGCTTGTCGTTTGCCCACACTTTCACCTGAATGCGTTCAACCGTTTACCAGCTAGTGCTCACACGTCTCGTGATGCCTTCGCATGCCCTTGGGAAACTTCCATGTTTCCCCCAAATGCTCGTTTAATCAGGTGCCCTATCGTTTCACCTGTCGCACGTTTTGCCCAAACACCTTCATTCACCATCACATGACATACTCGACATGATCTCGTGTACAAGTCATTTAGCTCGCCGCTTGAACGACCACCCGTTCCCTTGCTTGCCTTCCCACTTCGCACATCGGTCGTGCAACCAACCCACCGTTCACCCAGATGTCGTGCCTTGCCCTCACTCAGTGTTTAACCACCCATTCAAATGGATGCCTTGCCATGCCCTCTGTATGACATGTTGTTCACCGGGATGCCCTACCGCACCCTCGCCCAACATTCAACCAACCTTCGTTCCGCAAAACTTGTCAGTTCAACAAAACTCGTCTGCGCAAGCCCACGCTGTTATACTTGCGCCTTGGCTCACGTAACGATGCTCACACTTCATTGTTCGGGTGTAGGTGCTTCATCCCTCATCTGCCTGCACTGTGCCTTCGTTTCAACCTTCAATCCTTGCACTCTTGTTCACCAGACATGGACACTTGAATGCTTGTTAGTTGGATGATGGAATGGCTCTCCATGCCATCCTACTCATGCACTTTCAAACCGCCATGTTCGTCTATCATCTTCACCTAGCCGACCCACCCTTCGGCCATTTCTTTCACTTTTCCATATGTCGGCCGGTTGGATTGGGTGCCCATACCCGAGACGCGCCCGTACCCCAGACACTTAGTCATATTTTTCACTTCGACCCTTGCGTTTTTTCCTTCCACTGTCCGCCTTGTTCAGCTAGCCCGCGCTCCATCGTTGGTGTGCTCTCACCAAACTCTTCGTTACACTCCAACTCTATAGAGTAGAGATGTGGTAAATAGAATAATATAGTATAAACATTTTGATTTTGCAAAAATAAAATATAAATACAAATAAGATTAATATATAGAAAGATAAACCAAAGTATTATAGAGATTTTAACTTTTTAAAAATAAAATAAAATAAGAATAATTTTATAAAAAAATAAAAACTTTGATATCACCTATAGTATTTACAACCACTATATTGTATTAATTTGTAAAATATAACTTTTTATTTAAAAACGATTACCAAAAATCCAATTCGTACCATATAAACTCACTTCTAACTCACCTTAAACCATCTTAATTTGGCAAATGAGATTTTCTTTCACCAGCCAGAGAATCCCATCGCCCCTGCACCAGATTCTCTCCCACAATAAACAATCTCCTCCTCTACTCTGGGTGAAAATATCTCTGCAAAATAACAACCAATCCGTGCACTTGTAGAACCTGTAAAAACACAGAACAATGTTGAAATCCATTCCCATCCAAGTTGAACCCAACTCTGAAGTACAGCCACTCTGAGAACCCAGCCAATCTTTGCATTTGTTATTTGGGTTATTATCACATTTGCCTATGACGTTAGTTCTTTATTAGTTTCAATTTATTTAATGGTGTAACGCACCAATAATATTAATAACACTAGTTTTCATGATGGGGTTTTTATTGGTATTAATTCTATCGTATTCGCAAGTGGAGTAGGGTTTTTAATTTTTAAGAAATAACAACAGAAAATATTTTTTTTAGGTTGGGTAAATATTCATTAATGTTAAAATATAAACATATAAATTTTTTTCATAAATATTATAGGATTAGAATGGTTTAAAATATATAAACATGTAAAAATGTTTGATAAAATGTTTGATAAATATTAGTAGTATTGTGTAGCACATGGAAAATCGATAAAATGTTGCGGAAGAAAAGCTACAGGTGTCCAAACACTTTTCGCACCATCATACTTTATTACTTCCTCTTTCGTGAATCTATATAACTCTCCACTAGAAGAAACAACACCACAAATTCTCGAGATATCTCTAGTCAATCTCTCACTATCTTCACACCTTCTCCACCTTCGCATAGTCGGATCAAAAACCTCGGCATCTCTGTGGAACTGGCCTCCGCCTAACACCATGAATTTACCTTGCATGAAAACATCGTGGCATCCCTCGCCCTGCTGTTGGTTCATAGGAGGCAGAATATCCCACTTGTCTTCGGCTACGTTATAAACTTCTGCAGACGCTAGGGGAGTGCCATGGTCATCGATACCACCGGCGACGTAAACAAGTCCATTGGCAGAAGAGGCAGAGCACCCAAACGCATATCTAGCTGTCGGCATGTCAGCTCCCCGGGTCCATGTGGTAGATACAAAGTCATAAACGTATACCCTCTTCCTATAGTCGTAGAATCCGCCAACGAGAAGCAGTTTCCCATTCACAGCAGCGCACCGACACAGTGGTGTTATTCTGACAAAGTCTGGATCGTGGATGGGAGGTAGCATCTCAGAAGTCCTCGTCACAGGGTCGTACACCTTTACTGCACAAAGAATGTCGACCCTCTTATGCATTTGAATGACGCAAAGGAGATGCTCGCTCGCCCCACCTATCTTTCTGTCAACATAGAAACTAGGGCTACTCAGCATAACCTTCCAACTTGTGCACATAGCTTTCAGATTATTGTGAGATGAGTAAGGCACTCTCGACAAACAACATCGAAGGAGTTCGTCTGGAATAACGTCCATCTCAACACTTCACAAAAGAAAGACACCTATTATTACTGACTCGTAATTCTTCGAAAGTGAAAGTAAAAAGTTGAAAATGAAGTTAAAAATATGAGCAGAATGGGACATCACCAGTTATCCACCCAAGTCATCCTCCCGTGTCGACTGAAGCTGTCCACCCTTGAAGAATAGAACTGAAGTGATCGAATGTTCTTTATTCATACTATGAGCATCTATTAATTTCATTCATATATTAATATAATCACTTTGAAATTTATATATTTTTAAATTTTTATTTCTAGTGTTGGTCGGTGTCATATAACTTAGTTAAAATAATAGTTTTATTTGTTGGGATTTTTCTGGTAAAATCCCAAAAACAAACATTAACTCAATACAGAACAATGCTCTGTTTTTTTATCCAGATCTTTTGCACAGGGAAACTTAAAAAAATTTATGAGGAGAGCATTACATACACCCCACAAAATCTTTGTATTCATGAAAACAAAATTCCTGATACAAGATTCATCCTCTTACAGAGGGATTACACAACTGCTGTTACCCAAAGGTCTTCCTCACATAGAGGGATTCACCAACACTGCTTTAGATGCAGTTCCACAAACAACAAAAGAAGCCTTCCTCACACAGAAGGATTTGGATTCACCAAGAGACTGTGCTGAGAAGCACCTTCCTCTTTAACAGAGGGATTCACCAAGACAATGTGCTCAAAAGCACCTTCCTCTTTAACAGAGGGATTCACCAAGAACTTTCACCAAAATTACTCTGCCTCTTTTCAAATAATTTTACACTGCTGTGTAAAATCTTCATTCACTGCTTTGTGAAAATTTTTACATTTACTGCTATAAAAATTTTCTTACACTATCTAATTACATCCGCACTGCATTTCAAACTCCCAACAGAACAAAATTTACATAACTCTTTTTCACTACTGTGTGAAAAAGAAAACTTGCTTTTACTGTTGTAGAATACATTACAGTAACAAAACAAAAAAACTTGGTTCACCCTTTTCAGGCTTCTTCTCTTGATGCATTACATATCCACCAATAAAATTTTATATGCATTATCTGCATATTCCAAAATGTATTTTCTAGAAAAATTAATTCTATCTCTGGTTTCATTTTGTTCGCACTACCGTGCTCCCCACTGTTTTCATTTCACACATTTTCTTGGCACTACTGTGCATTCTCCATTTGCTTTCAAAAACAAAATTTCACGCTGCTTCACACATTATACATTCGCACTGCTGTGGATAAATTTTCTTCATGCTGCTCCTCCTCATGCCATCTCACATTACTCTGTTCTAGTTTTTAATTTCGCACTGTTGTGCCCTTACCCTCACACACTGCTGTACACTTCACATTTTTCAACGCTGCTCTTTCTCTCTTTTTCGCACTGCTGTGCGTTTCTTGTTTTTCATTTGCTACTGTAAAAAACTTCACTTCAACCCGTGCTTGATTCAATACAAAGAAGTCAACACACAATCTATACATTGCTGTGCATTCGCCTTGTTTTCATTTTTGCTACTTCGAACCCATTTTCTATTTCATCACGTGCTCTAGTTTTCATTTCATTACCACACAACTCATATATCAAAAACATTAAAAAAATAGGGTGTTGACTTGCCCATACCATACTTTAATTCGTGCCCATACCATTCTTTAATTCACTATACATCCGTGCAAACAAAAATTAAAACAACTACCAAAATTTTCTTACAATTTATGAAACACCATTAATTTCATTAATTCCTTCACGTGCACGGTCAGGCAATAAGGTTCAGGCAGGTTGACAAAGATCTATGTCCGTTGACTTGATCGGATGCTTTTCGCAAACCTAACTCACACAAAACAAACGAGTTTTAATGCCCGGGGGATTGGTGGTTTAAGGTTCGTATAGACGATGCGTGGCTGCAGCGGATTGTGTCAGTTGCCTCCAGGGAAAAACAACCTTTGCCAAAAGGCGGTGCGATAAAGATAGTGGTTTTTGGAAGAGGTTTTGCTGTTGCCGTTTAATGCTCCCGCGCGGCATCCACCAACACTGCACATAGTTGGAATTAATATTCCAACACTCCCCTTTAATTTCAACTGCTGTGCATTTAGTCTAAACACTGTTGAAGCACTGTTGTGTCTGCACTGCTGTGCATTTTTCAAAAACAAAATACTCTGTCTCTTCTGGAACAATTACTCTGTCCCAGCTTACAAATTTACACTGTTGTGTGTAAATATTTCTTGCATTCACTGCTGTTGCATATATTGCATTTCAGTTCAATGAACAACACACTCACTGCACTTACATTTACTGTTGTAAAGAAAAATTTCTTTTACATGTGCTGCTGCCCATTACATTTCGTTTCTTCAACAAAGAAAAATCTTCATGCTGCTGCATTTTTCATATTCACACTGCTCTGTGAAAAATTTCATGATTGCACTGAAGCGTGCTTCCGTTTTCTACATTACATGCTCCTCCTTCATTTTACTCTCCTGTGTAAATTATTCACTTCATTTTATTTTTTTTATTTTACTCACCTTCTGCTGTGTTTTGTTTCCCTTTCTCTTGTCGTGTTGTTGCGCCTTCAATTTAATTACATTACATTGAACAAAAACTTACCTCACACTTCTGTGTGTAATGCATTACAATGCAACAACAAAAAAAAATTCCACGCAGCCTCCATGCCCTGCAGACTTTTCTTCTCTGCTTTTATGGGAGATTTAATTTCATACCTCTCCCCTATAAGAGGATCTTCATCAAAGAATATAGTTCAACAATAAAAATTACAGGCTCCCCCTAACTGTATGCATTGTCTTCTTTCAGCAAAGTTTTCTCAAAAGAAACTTAGATCGATTGGAGAGCTCAAGGGACTTTTAGACTGTATTTCCTTCCTTCTCCATACTTGTGTAACTTTCTTCTTTTGCGTGGGTATATCTTGCATAGGAGCCCATGTTAAGTTACAATCACGTGCCATATGCCCAATGTTATGACACTTGAAACATTATACATTGTTCATGAATAAGATTTCATGATTTCTTCCTATAAAATTGTTTCTTGGAGGTTGTCGGAGACCATAACATCTATCTCTATGAAATGCTCTACAGTCTTTTCCTATATGACCAAAGTTTGAGCAAGAATAACAATAGCCAAAAAATGAACTTTGGTACCTGGGAGATGGAGGTTTCCTTGATGTATTTCTAAAGCCTTTCTGCCTTGAGATCCTGTGATGATAACCATTCCCTCTTGCCTCTTTGACATCATCTACATTTCTTTCTGGAATAGGATTTCTTCTATTGTAGCCTTGATCTTTCTCCTTGCCTTGGCTGGAACTAGGAGCATCACGATTTCTTTCTGGCTTCTTCACATCTCTTTTGCTTAAAGCATTTTCATTCTTGTTTGAGGGTTCACCTGCATACCCGAGTCTTGATTTATCAAATGGACATCTGTGATAGCTGAGAATATCATCCAAGGCTTGAGATCTCTTCATGATTTTGTCCATCCCTTCAACCTTTTTCCTGAGGACGACAATCTCTTCTTCCAATCTTTCACACTCATTATTCTTCTTTGCAAATTGTTCCTCTGTTTCTTCCTTGCTACGAGTAGCTTCAGCTGCTACTATTTTAAGGGAGATGATATCTGATTTCATTTCTTCATTCTTTGCTTGACTACTCTCCATTTTCTTTTCAGCTTCTTGTGCATGTTTCCTGGCTTCTTGTAGCTCAGACTTAAGGGAGGATACCTCTACCTTGTACTGTCCAATCTCTTCTACAAGTTTGTTCACTCTCTTGTGCCTTTGTTCAAGTTGACTTGACAAGATGTCTCCCTGCTTCTTTGTTTTATTCAACTGATTTGTCATGGATATGACTTCTTCATGATGCTCCCTTTTCCTTTGATCAAGTTCCTTCTTAAGCTTGGCAAGCTCTTCATCCCTTTCTTGTACTTGAAGCTTGATGAGGTCAACCTTCTCATTTTCAGCTTCTATAATGTGTTCGGAATTTCCTTCTTGACTGATGGTCATGGTCAGTTCTCCTTTTGCGTGAAGGTCATGAAGTCTGTCCCATATATCTTTTGCTGATGAATATTTTCCTAGATTCTTCTTTACAGAATCAGGTAGTCCATCCAAGATTGTCTTTGCTGCTTTTGCATTGTACTCCTTGGATTCTCTATCCATCTTGCTATCATCAATCACTGATTCCCAAATTTCAATCCCTTCAGACTTTAAGAAAGTCCTCATTTTTATTTGCCATATATCAAAGTTCCCATTGAACCTTGGAGCCTCAAATAGAATGCTTTCAAATTGATTATTTTCTATTTTAGTAGTAGAGGGAGACACATTTTTAGCAGGATTGGTGACTTTCTTCCTTGACCTTGACATTCTTAACTATGCTTCAAATACATGATTGTGTTTTTAAAACCACTGACTATTTCTTCAACAGCAACACAAAAAATTAGTTGAGAAATACCTAGATCCTTTTTTACTGTCTTCACTCTACTGAGAAGATTTACTGCTGCAACAGAAGGAACTTTCCTGCAGCTTCTTTAACACTTTTAAAGAGCCTGGATCTGCTCTGATACAAATTTTGGGGATTTTTCTGGTAAAATCCCAAAAACAAACACTAACGGAATACAGAGCAATGCTCTGTTTTTTTTTTTCTCAGGATCTTTTGCACAGGGAAGCTTAAAAAAATTTCTGAGCAGAGCATTACATACACCCACAAAATCTTTGTATTCATTAAAACAAAATTCCTGATATAAGATTCATCCTCTTACAGAGGGATTACACAACTGATGTTACCCAAAGGTCTTCCTCACATAGAGGGATTCACCAACACTGCTATAGATGTAGTTCCACAAACAACAAAAGAAGCCTTCCTCACACAGAGGGATTTACCAGCACTGTTTTTACAAAAATATCTTCCTCACACAGAGGGATTCACCAAGAGACAGTGCTGAGAAGCACCTTCCTCTTTAGCATAGGGATTCACCAAGACATTGTGCTAAAAATCACCTTCCTCTTTAACAGAGGGATTCACCAAGAACTTTCACCAAAATTACTCTGCCTCTTTTCAAATAATTTTACACTGCTGTGTAAAATCTTCATTCACTACTGTGTGGAAATTTTTACATTTACTGCTGTAAAAATTTTCTTACACAATCTGATTACATCCGCACTGCATTTCAAACTCCCAACAGAACAAAATTTACATAACTCTTTTTCACTACCGTGTGAAAAAGAAAACTTACTTTTACTGCTGTAGAATACATTTCAGTAACAAAACAAAAAAACTTGGTTCACCCTTTTCACGCTTCTGCTCTTGATGCATTACATATCCACCAATAAAATTTTATATGCATTATCTGCATATTCCAAAATGTCTTTTCTAGAAAAATTAATTATAGCTCTGGTTTCATTTTCTTGGTACTGCTGTGCTCCCCACTGTTTTCATTTCACACATTTTCTTGGAACTACTGTGCATTCTCCATTTGCTTTCAAAAACAAAATTTCACGCTGCTTCACACATTATACATTCGCACTGTTGTGGATAAATTTTCTTCATGATGCTACTCCTCATGCCATCTCACATTACTCTGTTCTGGTTTTTCATTTCCCACTGTTGTGCCCTTACCCTCACACACTGCTGTACACTTCACATTTTTTCAACGCTGCTCTTTCTCCCTTTTTCGCACTGCTGTGCGCTTCTTGTTTTTCATTTACTGCTGCAAAAAACTTCACTTCAACCCGTGTGTGCTTTAATATAAAGAAGTCAACACACAATCTATAGATTGCATTCGCCCTGTTTTCATTTTTGTTGCTCTGAACCCATTTTCTATTTCATCCCCTGCTCTAGTTTTCATTTCATTACCACACAACTCATATATCAAAAACATTAAAAAATAGGGCATTGACTTGCCCATACCATTCTTTAATTCGCGCTCGTACAATTCTTTAATTCACTGTACATCCGTGCAAACAAAAATTAAAACAATTACCAACATTTTCTTACAATTTATGAAACACCATTAATTTCATTAATTCGTTCACGTGCACAGTCAGGCAATAAAGTTCAGGCAGGTTGACAAAGATCTATGTCGGTTGACTTGATCGGATGCTTTCCGCAAACCTAACTCACACAAAACAAACGATTTTTAATGCCCGAGGGATTGGTGGTTTAAGGTTCGTACAAAGGACGCGTGGTTGCAGCGGATTGTGTCGGATGCCTCGAGGGAAAAACAACCTTTGCCAAAAGGCGGTGCGATAAAGATAGTGGCTTTTGGAAGAGGTTTTGTTGTTTCCGTTTAATGCTCCCGCGCGGCATCCGCCAACACTGTACGCAGTTGGAATTAATATTCCAACATTATTATTATTATATTAATATAATAAAATTTAAATTTAAATTTTAAATACTTTGTTTTTTTTTTTAAATCTAGTGGTTTTTATTTTTTTATTTTCCGTGCTGTTTTTTAGATTACATGAACATTAAATTTTTTTTTGTATTTAAATTACTTTTATAATAAAATAAAAAAAAATATATCAATGCTTAAAAAATAAATTTTGGAATTATATAAATGTAAAGAAATACCCTTATATATATAATATATTTATATATATTATGTTATTATTATGTGACAAATGGTTTTATTGTCACATGTGTAAATCACTTCTAACACCACAGTATCCTATAAGAAGACTCATTCATAAGCTAGAAATTTTTACACTAGTCATCTTAGGCAACACTATGAAATTATAGAGAACCTTCTATTCATCCCATTGAGGTAAGCATTGGGTTAGAGATGGTGTGAATTGTTATAAAAAATATGTAATACCCCTATCTTAAACCTAAATGGTCTAAGTAAATATATCTATATAATATATTATAATATATTATATATATATATTATATTATATATATATATATATATATATATATAGGTCAGTGAACATCTATATTTTAATTAGATTGGTAAGCACAATTTCAATGACACTTGGGTTTCTTTATGTGTATAAATTTTTTAGGTCAATGAACTAGTGTATTAATGTGCTTTAATGCTAGGGTGATTGTGATGTCAAGGTAGGGAGTTTGTGTGTTAAAAAAAGAGTTAGTCTCCAAGATGTAACATGTAAGGCACACATGTAACAATAGATTATCATGACTACAAATTACGGAATGAAAATGACTATGGAGTACTACTAATCCACAAAAATAAAATGTTCTGGTGGAATCTAGACATGGTTCCTACTAAAACCTGATATAATATTCTTAAAATAAATTTTATGGATAACAAATATTATAACCCAAAACTATAAATACATGGTAAATGAGAGGAATGGAACACATTCAATTTTTCTTTCTATTAGAGATTTCTAGCTGATGGATATGAAACTATGTATTATGTTGTTACCATATTAATAGTACTATGAGTGGCATTTCCCCAATAGGATAAATTGCAAGTATTGTAAGTGGTGCCAAAGCATGATTTCAACATTGAGCTTATATGGAAAAAGTGCAAACACAAATGTGAAATTGTTTGTAGGTTGGAGTCACAAATATTATATAGAGGATAGAGTATGAAAGGTCATGGATGGTGGATGGGAGGTATCATCTTAGGGGTACACACTTTTACTGCATCCAAAATGTCACCCTCTTATGCATTTGAATGAAGCAAAGGAGACCCTGGATGGCCCCACATATATTTTTGTGTGCATAAAATTTACGGTTAGTTAGCATAGCCTCCCAACTTGTGCACATATTTTAGCTTATAGTGTGATGAGTAAGGCACTCTTAGCAAGCAACATCAAACTAGGTCATCTTGAAATAATTTCCATCTCAACACTACAAACAAATGTGAGCAGAATGGGGCATCAGTAGTCATGAAGAGAACTGAAGATATCAAATGTTCTTTATTAGTGCATAAGAGAGCAAGTGTCTAAGAGAAATGAAGCCATCCACCCTTGCCTAAGAGAAATGAAGTGATCAAATGTTTTTTACTCATGCCATGAGCATCTATTAATTTCATTCATATTAATATAATCAAGGTGAAACTTATATATATTTTTAATGTTTATCTTTTCAAATATAGTTGTGGTTGGTTGGTGTCCATATAATTTTGGTTAAAATAATAGTTTTTTATTATTAATTTTAATATGATAAAGTTAAAATTTAAATATTTTATTTTTATTTTAAATCTAGTGGTTTCTTATTTTCTTATTTTCTTATAAGTGGTGCTTTCTTTTAAGATCACACTTTGAAACATTATCATTTTTTTGCTCATTTAAATTACTTTTTTTATAATAAAACTTATATATATATATATATATAATATATTATTATTATATATATATATATATATATATATGAAAATGTAAAAGATTAGATTTTGAATCTATATAAATGTAAAGAAATACTTAATATATATATTTTTAGTTAATATTTAGACAAATGTTTTGTGTAAACTCGTGTAATCACTTTAGAATCTCAAGCAATAATATGACTCCAATATACTACATGCTACATAAATTATTTAAATTATTCAAATATATTTATAATTTGATTATCTATAGTATATAGGAATAATTAGTGAAATGATTTGTTTTTCCTTGGAGTATTATAAAATGTAGACAATGGCCCTTATGTCCAATTAGCTAAGCAATCTCACAACAAGTCTATTTATAATAAATTTTTGGTGGGATGTGGAATTCCATGTTCAATCAATCCCCCATTTACAAAAGGAATGGATGGGATGACAAAATGCATGGGTAATTTGGGCTTTTTGCTTTTGAGAGGAAATATTTGGTAATTCTTGCAATGCATAATTTTATCATTGATAGAGTGATGGAAAAGCACCACAAATATCCTATAAGAAACACATTTCATAAGCTAGAAACTTTAGACTAGTCATATTAGGCAACACTATGGAAATTATTGAAAACATTCTATTCATCCTTGTGAAATAAGCATTGGGTGAGATGATGTGAATTGTTATCAAAAGATGTAATACCCCTTGCTTATCCCCTAAATGGTCTAGTATATATATATATATATGATATTAAGGATAGTGAACATCTATATGCTAATTAGATTGGTAAGCACAATTTTATTTGTTAGGTCATTGAGCTAGTTTACTAATGTGATTTAATGTTGTGTGATTGTGAAGTAAAGCTATGGAATTTGTCTTTTAAAACACCAACCAGTCTAGAAGATGTAACATGTAAGGCACACATGTAATAATAGATTATCATGACTACAAATTAGGGAATGAAAAAGACTATGGGGTGCTAGGAATCCACACAAAATAAAATGTTGTGGTGGAACCTAGACATGGTTCCTACGAAAAGACCATATAATATTCTTAAAATAAATTTTATGGATAACAAAAATTATAACGCAAAACTATAAATAAAGGGTAAAATGAGAGGAATGGAATAGATTCAATTTGTCTTTCTATTAGAGATTTCTAGGTGATGGGTATGAAACTATACATTATGTTGTTAGGATACCAATAGTACTATGAGTGGCATTTCCCCAATAGAATAAATTGGGAATATTATAAGTGGTGTCAAAGCATGACAAATCTCATATAGAGGATGGTTTATGGAAGGTGGTGGATCTTGGATGGGAGGTAGCATCTTAGAGGTGTGAGTCTTAGGGTTGTACACCTTTAATGCCACCATAATGTCAACCCTCTTATGCATTTGAATGAACCAATAGAGATGCTAGCTAGCCCGACATATAAAAGTTAGTGTTACTTATCATAGCTTGCCAACTTGTGCACACTAATTTTAGCTTATCATGTGATGAGTAAGGCACTCTCAACAAGCAACATCCAAGCAGGTCATCTGGATCAACCTCCATGGTAACACTTTAAACAAAAGACACATATTTAGTGTTCAATTTTATTACAAACACATAATGCTCCAAATTTGAAAGTGAAGTTAAATATATGAGAAAATGGGAGCACCACCCATGCCGAAGAGAACTAAAGCTATAAAATGTTCTTCATTCCTGCCTAAAAGAAATGAAGCTAAGAAATCCACTTGTGTCCAAGAGAAATTAAGTTATAGAGCCTTTCCCAAGAGAACTAATGTGATCAAATATTATTTATTCATACCATGAGCATCTATTAATTTCATTCATATATTAATATAAATTCTAGGTGAATATATATATATCTATATATATATTATATATATATATATATATATATATATATATATTCAAATCTAGTTAAATGAGGGCGGTTTTTATTTTTATTGTGAGTGGTTTTAAGATTACATTTTTGGATAAAACTTATCATTTTTTGTTATTAAATATTTTTTTTATAAATAAAAATAAAAAGCTCTATATGAAATTGTAAAAAAATTAGATTTGAATCTATATAAATGTAAAGAAATACTTTAATATACATGTCTCACTATACTACATGCTACATTTAATCTTTTCTTTCTTCTTCTTCTCTTCTTTTCTTCTTTTTATTTTTTGTTTTTGTTTTGTTTTTGTTTTTGTTGTTTTTTTTTTTTTTCCTTTTTTTTCAAGTGGTTCAAGGGTACCCTTGGTCATTGGGTAGTCACTAAGTCCACAGTAATTCTAGGCAAATCAATCCCAAGGGGGATCACTTCCCCGGGGCCTATGTACTGACCTGACCCCAAGGACTTTCTAGTACAATAGACCCTGTGACATGGTGAGACATTGATTTGACCAGTTGAGCTAACCCTTGGGGCTACATGCTACATAAATGATTTAAATTACTTTTAATATATATATATTTATAATTGGTTTATCTATATTAAATAGGCATAATTAGTGAAATTATTTGTTTTTCTTTGGAGTATATTATATGTAGAAATTTCTTAAGCCCAATTAACTAAATAATCTAACACAAGTATATTTATAATAATTGTTTGGTGGGATGTGGCATTCCATTTTCAATCAACCCTCCATTTACAAAAGGAATGGATCAGATCACAAAATGCATGGGTCATTGCATCTTTTTGGTTTTGAGAGAAAATATTTGACAATTCATGCAATCCATAATTGTATCATGGATAGAGTGATGGAAAAACACCACAAATATCCTCTAAGAAAGACATTTCATAAGCGAGAAACTTTATACTAGCCATCTTACCCAACACTATGGAAATTATACAGAACCTTCTATTCATTCTTGGGAGATAAGGATTGGGTGAGATGGTGTGAATTGTTATCAAAAGATGTAATACCTCTAGCTTAATCTCTGTGTTGGTAGGTGTCATACAATTTTAGTTAAAATAATAGTTTTATT
>APFE030656269.1:71518-99823 GCA_000404065.3 Pinus taeda | reverse complement strand
ATATTTATAATTTGATTATCTATACTATATAGGAATAATTAGTGCAATGATTTGTTTTTCCTTGGAGTATTATAAAATGTAGACATTGGCCCTTATGTCCAGTTAGCTAAGTAATCTCACAACAAGTCTATTTATAATAAATTTTTGGTGGGATGTGGGATTCCATGTTAAATCAATCCCCCATTTACAAAAGGAATGGATGGGATGAAAAAATGCGTTGGTAATTTCATCTTTTTGGTTTTGAGAGGAAATATTTGGTAATTCTTGCAATGCATAATTTTATCATGGATAGAGTAATCGAAAAGCACCACAAATATACTATAAGAAACACATTTCATAAGCTAGAAACTTTAGACTAGTCATCTTAGGTAACACTATGGAAATTATTGAGAACATTCTATTCATCCTTGTGAAATAAGCATTGGGTGAGATGATGTGAATTGTTATCAAAAGATGTAATACCCCTAGCTTAAACGCTAAATGGTCTAGTAAATATATATATGATATTAAGGCTAGTGAACATCTATATCCTAATTAGATTGGTAAGCACAATTTTATTGAGTCTTGGGTGTCTTTATGTGTATAAATTTGTTAAGTCGATGGGCTAGTTTACTAATGTTATTTAATGTTGGGTGATTGTGAATTCAAGCTATGGAATTTGTCTTTTAAAACAACAGCTAGTCTAGAATATGTAACATGTAAGGCACGCATGTAATAATAGATTACCATGAGTACAAATTAGGGAATGAAGAAGACTACGACGTGCTAGGAATCCACACAAAATAAAATTTTGTGGTGGAACCTAGACACGGTTCCTAAGAAAAAATGATATAATATTCTTAAAATAAATTTTATGATAACAAATACTATAACCCAAAACTATAAATAAAGGGTGAAATGAGAGGAATGGAAAACATTCAATTTCTCTTTCTATTAGAGATTTCTAGGTGATGGGTATGAAACTATGCATTTTGTTGTTAGGATACTAATTGTACTATGAGTGGCATTTCCCCAATAGAATAAATTGAAAATATTATAAGTGGTGTCAAAGCATGACAAATCTCATATAGAGGATGGTGTATGGAAGGTGTTGGATCTTAGATGGGAGGTAGCATCTTAAAGGTGCCAATCTCAAGGTTGTACACCTTTAATGCCACCATAATATCGACCCTCTTATGAATTTGAATGAAGCAAACGAGATGCTAGCTAGCCCCACATATAAAAGTTAGTGTTACTTATCATAGCTTGCGAACCTATGCACACAACTTTTAGCAAGAAAGATTTGGATGGCTAGCCTTCGCCTCGGATTGCTGAAATGAAAGGGTTAGGGATTTCGAGAGGAAATGTACTTGGAATAGAAGGCTAACGATTGTTTAGAGAGAGCATTAATCATTGGATTGATTGTTTCTTCCAAATGGAGGTTCCTATCCAACATAACAACTAAACATTGAAATATTAAATGAAACCCTCAAGGCAATGCTGAATAATTTTGAAAGAATGAATCAAAGGTCGTGAATGATATCTAGATATTTGAGACAGATAGACAAGGATTTAACTATTAGGTTCATTCCCAAACCTTACATCACCATTATGAAAACCGATGGTAAAATTTTGCTGGGAAGGGTGCAGATGTTACCTTGCGAAACATTTGGAACCTCTAAGGGAGAAGCTATCTCGAAACCCTACAGAAAATAGTGCGAATGAACCTCGACCAACATGGATCGAGTGGATAGTTACCATGACCAAGCTCAAGAAAACCTTCACCGTCTAATTGGCGTTTTGCATCCTGGACGATTAATGAAATACAAATCCCAAGATAAAGACAGGTGTAAGGATTAGAAAAGGTCTCCCTAAGTTTCTAGTGTGTGAATTCACTGTGGGGTAATGTCTCTAAGAATATGATAAAAAATCATTTTACTTCATTGAATCCAAAACCATCAAGGTAATTTAAAAGGGCATGGTAATAATTTTATGGAAAGATAAAGTCGTATTCATTTTCGTCTTCAAGAGAAACCTCCCAATGAACTAATGCTCAAATACAATCATTGTACTTAAAAAATCCAATAAGAAGGACTCAAATTTTATTCATTTCTAAAACCTAATTTTTAACCACTATTAGTGTCTATGCTAATGAATAGGACATATTACATTTATTGCATGAAGACTCTGTAGTATGAATTATTTAATAATAACTAACATAACAAACTTTGTATATATTACATTAAATGACCACCATACTTATAATATTATTAACCATTATGGACCCCATTACATCACTAGGGGGATCCCACCATTTCATCCCATTTGAAACACATTGCTCTCAAATTTTATATCTATGATGTACCTCAATAAGCCAACTTCCCATGTATGGCCATTGCCCCCAACCTTAAGAGTGATGTAGTCCAAGAAGTGTGTCCATAAAGGGATCATCCATAAACCAAAGTCCCATGTAGAGTAATACACTCCACAATAATAATAAAGTCATCCAAACAATGCATCGTAAAATCCAACTATAAAGTATAAATGTTTCCTTCAATTTTGACAATTAAGTCATCCAAGAAAGGATTACATAATCTTATATCATAGCTAAAAGTGTGCATGTTGGGTCTCGACTAATCACACGTCAAATTGATGAATAGACATGAGGATTTTGTTAAATATTATCATCATGGTAATATGGTGATCCAGATTTAAACAGGAACGCAACAAATGATAGATATAACCATACATATAGAGATGCAACAAAAATAATACTTTATTTCATTACTATAAAATACTGAAATATGCTTACAAACAAAAATGGAAATAAACTAGCTAGCGTGATGTTAGCTTATCTCTGAGAAGAGATGTGGTGGCTACATGCCTCTGAACTGAGTTACAATGAGGATCGAAGGCCAATTTATTGTTGAGAAACAATGAAAAACCATAATCATCCAAAAACCTAACCCTAGAATATGAAACACCAAACTATGGGCCTCATTTGGGTAAATTGGTACATCAACTTCCCGGGGTCGTAACTTTGGCATACAATCTACATTTGATGCGCACAATATCTCGTTAGAAAGATCTATGAGAGAAATCCAACTTTTGGAAGCACAACATGAGTCCATGGGCCCATATTTCTCCGATGTTTCCCAAAAACCATCGTTTAGGGCCTCAAAGTGGCTCTGGAAGTTCAGGACGCGAAAAGCTACTAAAAATAGTAAACTATGCTACAATTAAGGAAACTGAAAAGCTGAAAGAAGCAATGGTGGTGGTCCAAGTGGACTTGGTGGGTGGCCACCAATATCCACTTGGATCATTCCTCCCCCCTTAGGAAGCAATGGTCCCCACTGCATTGAGTTCCTCCATGAGATGAGGAAACTTCTGCTGAACTTGGTCCTTGGTGAGCCACTTGCCCTGGTGAAGGAGTTGGCATGCTTTTACAATTCGATACAGTTCGATATTCTATTGGAAAGTGTACTTGATCTATGTGTCCATGATCCGATCAATTGCATCTTGTTCCATGCAATCTGGATTTAACTATGTGGGTGTGAGTTGTTCTGCAATGTCGGATGTGTCTAGTAATGGTGGAAAGTAGTGCCGAAGGCGGTCCACATTGAATTCTAGGTGCATGTCGAGGAATGGGGGAATGTTGAGCTCAAATGCATTGTCTCCCACAACCTTGGTAATGGTGTAAGGACCATATCAGAGTGGCCTGAGTTTTCGACAGGCTCTAATAAGGCGTTCCTTTTGCAAATGCAACCAGACTTTATCAGCCACCTAAAACTTGTGTGACACCCGATGTTGATCATGTCGCTGCTTGTACTTGGCATTTGATTTCTCCAGAATGTTGTGGACCTGTTGGCGAATATTGTAGATGTGCTCAATGAATTTGTTTTCGTTATTTATTTCAGACAAGAGATGAGTTTAATCTACATGAGTATCTACAAATGGCATGGCCACATCAATGGGACATAGTGGCTGGAATTCCAAGCCCACCTGAAAAAGGGTTGTGGCCAGTCGATTTCTGAGATCTCAATTGTAGCTATACTAAACATAGGGGAGGCTCTCATCCCATCTGCGTGGATGCTTTGACTTGTACATGCACAAAATGTGTACGATCATCCTATTCACAACCTCTGTCTAACCATCAGTTTGAGGATGGAAGGTTGTAGACCTAGTGAGTTTGGTGTCCAACATCGACTAGAGACTAGACCAAAATGTATTGATGAACCTGCTGTCCCAATCTAAGATGATAGACTATGGGATCCAAAGTGAACCCACACTCGTTCAAAGAATAGTTTAGTATTTGATTCTGTTGTGATATTCTTCATGCAGTCCACCATAATGGCCATCTTCGAGAACCTATCAATGACCACAAAAACATAGTCATTTCCATGCTTAGTAGAAGGAAGGCCCGACATGTAATCCATGGAGATGGATTCCCGAGGTCGACTGGGGGTAGGAGGTGGGGTATAGAGGCCTTGCTTCTTGATGGTCGGTTTTGCAATGGTGCATGCATTGCATGATCTGATGTACTTCCCAAAATCCTAGCGAAGATTGGGCCAATAGAATACTTCTACAGTACCGCCACCATTTTCTTGACCCCAAAATGCCTAGCAACCTGATTATAGTGTGCTTCCAAAATCATCTTGGCACACTCGCTTGAAGGAACACAAAGGTGACCCAAGTGGCATAATAGGGCATCCTGGAGGTGAAAATGAGGAACATATTGACCCTCCAAGAGTGTCTGGTATGCTTGGCCAAATTCTGGGTTACTTTTGTAGAGAAGTGGCCAATTAGAAGTCTCGTTCCCGCAACAGTGAGAATGGTGGTTAACACCATGATGGGTGGTCGAATGAGGCAATATTCCATATTATTGGTGCTGCCCTTCTTATACTTGATATTCAAATCGAACTGTTGCATGTATGTGAACTACTTCTGATGGTAATCATTCTGCAATTTCCCTTGGGTCCGTATGAACTGTAGGGGTCGGTGGTCTGTGTGGATGATCATTTCCTTCCCTAAAATGTAATGATTCCATTGTTGGCAGGCCTACACAATGGAATACATATCTTAATCATAAGTGGGGTACTTTTGGACTGTGTCTGAAAGTGTCTTACTGTGATATGCCATTAGATGCCCATGTTGAGTAAGAACTACCCCAATAGCATAGTCAGAGGCATCTGTCTCAACCGTAAATGGTTGTTTCAAGTCTGGTAATGTGAGCATTGATGCTGAGCAATGGTGATATTTCAACTCTATGAATGCCTTATGTTGAGATTCAGATCAAAATAATTTTTCTTTCGCTCCTCCCTTCGTGACTTGATTCAAGGCCCAAGTGATATGAGAAAATCTGAACATGAACCTACAGTAGAAGTTGGCAAGACCTCGAAAGTTGTGGAGCTCTACTAGAGTGGTTAAAAATGGCCAATCCCTAATGGCTTAGATCTTGGATGGATCCACATGCACCCCTCATTCATCAATAATGTATCCCAGGTACTGAACATGGGTCATGCAAAAAGTTCATTTCTCCAAATTGGCACATAACTTGTGTTGCCGCAGTGTTTGGAGAACCGGTCTGATGTGGTGGAGGTGTTCTTCCCAAATTTCGCTAAAGATCAAGATGTCATCCAAGTATACCACTACAGATGATTTGGTGAATGGACACAAGATGTCATCCATTAGCCTCATGAAGGTTGCAGTAGCATTCGTCAATCTCAAAGGCATAACCAACCATTCGAAAAGGCCCTCCCTGACTTTGAAGGTAGTCTTCCACACATCGGAGGGTTCAATTGGTGCCTGGTGATATTCTGACTTGAAATTGATCTTGCTAAAATATTTTTCCCAATTGAGCTTTTCTAGGAGGTCATCAATCCATGGGATCGAGTACCTATTACGGGCAGTGAAATTGTTTAGTGCCTAATAGTCAATACAGAGTCTCCAAGTCCCAGCCTTATTCTGTACCAACGTGATCAGGCTCCCATAAGGAAATTAACTTGGATGGATTTGACCTTTCTACAACAACTCCTGAATCTACCTCTTGATTTCCTCGTTCTCTAGAACGGAGTGCCAATAGATTGGTCCATTGAGTAGCAGTGCACCTATGGTTAGATCAATGGAGTGCTTGACCTGATAGTGTAGAGGAAACCCTGCGGGTGAGGTGAAGATGTCCTCGTACTCCTCCACAACCTTGTCCATCTGTATTTGTCGTGCAGAGGGGCCCTATCTCGAGGTTGTGGCCACCATCTTCTTCTTTCCTTGAGGGCATATTATCAGGAAAATAAATTTCCCAATTTCGGAAACGAGCATACTGCATTGTTTTGCTGTAGTAAAAGAGATGGTGCTAGGTGGTGCTACCTTTAGTATCCTGTACAACTTATTTCCCACAGTAACAATAACACCACAGAGCCTTGATTCATACACAACATGTCGCTTCCACAAGTATGGTTTTCCTAAAAATACATCAAAAACATCAAGGGGAGGAACATCATACAATACCGCATCCGTGAAGGGCTTGATGTTGTATGGAAGGAAACATTGCTGGCTTACGTGAAGATCCCGTCCTTGGTGAAGCCACCCCATGGTGTATAGTTGTAAATGTGTTGTGGTTGGTAAGCCCAACTGCTTCACGACTTGTGCTGAAATGAGGTTCTTTTCGCTCCTATTGATAATGAGCAGGGATTCCTTTATCCACATCTAGGAGTGGAGGAGACGCTCCTCCTCCTTTGGATCTTCGGGTTCCTCCTTCCAGGTCTTCGTGGTGGCAATAGTGGCGTTGGGCTCCACATTGATAATCTGCTTCCCTTTGTCATTTCGCTTATCGGGTTCTGACTCAGAGTTAGAACATGCATTTGATTCGAAAACCCTTAGGCCAGCCATCACTGGCTGCTTGTCGTGACACTCACTTGTGTTGTGAGTGGAGCTGTTATGGAACTCACACCACTTTCCCGTGTCCTTTTTCGATTCTGTGGCACTATTATTTGCTTGCAGCTTTGGCGGGTTGTCTTGAGCAGCCCTACTTTGGCTTTGTCCTTTGTTCTATAGTTTGGTGGCACCTTTCCCTTGCTTCGAATTCACATATTCAAGGTCTCGCTTCTTTTGTTTAAACTTTTTCTCAACCTTGACTGCATATCGGTATGTTGTGTTAAGCAAGGAAATGTTCAAGAATTATATTTCTTCATGGATGTACTTGTGCAGAAAACCGTAGTATTTAAGTACCAAATGCTACTCCAAATCCTTTCCTAACTTTATGCGAAGGGTATGGAAAATATTGGTAAACTTTGGCATGCCTTGGTCCCTTCCCTACCGTAGTGTGGTCCACTTAATGTACTGATGCTCATAGCTTCAAATAGGGTAGTACTTCTCCTTGATAGAAATTTGGAATGAATTTGAAGTGGGTGCAGCTGAAAATAGTGAGGCCATACTTTCATCCTTCTACTCACAGTAGGTTTCCCACAAGTCCTTGACATGGGGGGTGACTTTGAGAAGAGCGATAGTAATCTTTTCTCGGTTGGAAAAATCATGAACAGAAAACTACCCTTCTAGCAGATTTAACCATTTATCTATAGTGTTTTCATCTATCTTGCCCTCAAATATGTGAATTTCAAAGTTAACTTGTACCTTAAAGGGTGTGGCGCTTCCATAGTAGATGCTGAAAGTAGATGTGTTCCCCCTAGGTAGCAGTTAAGGGATCTGGGCAAAGTTTTCCATCATCACATTCCTTTGTCACTCGAGGGCCTCTTCGAGTATATTTTGATAGCGTCTCCTGCCCCCTCATATTTCTTTTCATCCACCATGGAAGGTTGTTGGGATTTACGAGGCTGGTCTTACAAAGGTTTGATTAGTTCAAGCCCTAACTCTATATATCCCGACCTCTTTGGGGACATGCAAAGAAAAATAGAGAAGAAGCAGACCGCTCTAATACCAATGATCCGGATTTAAACAATAACGCAAAAATTATAGATATAACCATACATATAACGATGCATCATAAATAATACTTCATTTTATTACTGTAAAATATTGAAATATACTTACAAACAAAAATGGAAATAAACTAGTTAGGGAAATGGTAGCTTATCTCTGAGAAGATATGTGGTAGCTACATGCCTCTGAACTGTGTTACAATGAGGCTCAAAGGCCTATTTAGTCTTGAGAAACAATTGAAAACCCTAAACATCCAAAAATCTAACCCTAGAGGATGAAACGCCAAACTGTGGGCCCGTTTGGGTAAATTGGTACATCAACTTTGTGCGGTCGTAACTTTGGCATACGATCTCTGTTTGACACGCACAATATCTCATTAGAAATATCTATCCAAGAGATCCAACTTTCAGAAGAGAAACGTGAGTCCATGGACCCATGTTGCTCCTAGTTTTCCCAAAAAAACATCGTTTAGGGCCTCAAAATGGCTCTAGAAGTTCAGGACTCAAAAATTTGGTAAAATAGTAAACTGTGCTACAATTAAGAAAACTAAAAAGATGAAAGAAACAATGGTGGGGGTCCATGTGGACTTGGTGGGTGGCAATGAATATCCACCTAGATCATATGGATCCAAACATCTTTCCACCAAAATACTATATCATCCATAACCAAAATATCATCCACATAGATACAAAAGGTTAGTTTTTGATATGGATTTATGTACTCTATCATATGTACAAGTATTATTACACCAAAATGTCATGACTAATCATGTGCAAACTTATTTTACCAAGGTCCCTTAATATTGTGTTAAAAACTTAGCGGGAAGAATTAAAGTGGAACTTCAAAGTTTAATTTGTTTTACTGTGACTAGGTTAGGTAGGAGGCATCATATTAGATCTTGAGTTCAATATCAATAGATTTTACCAAACAACTCCCTTTCACAAGGTTTCTTGATTGAGGCCCTAAATTTCATTGAGGTCTACTCACATTTCTTAGAAGAACATAATATGCCATCCTCAAAATCCTCCACCTCCTCAAGTTAAAAAATAATATTAGGGGAAGGAAAAATAACTTTGAATCCTAACACACCAATATATTTTTTCTACTTGTTTTATCGTGAAATATAATTCTATTAATGGAACAAGATGACTATGTAATCAACAAATTCAAACAATTTTTGTGAAAAAATTCCATCACCTAAGGAGAAGATATAGACGAAGGAGATACTAAGCATGAGGCTCCCATAATAGGTACAACTTAACCTTCACCCATCAATGTCTCATTCTGGTTTTTTTAGTTAATTTGATTGTCCCTCTTTAATGCATCCATCACTACAACACATGAACTCTTGAAGCCTAATATTTTCATATATTGAAAAGCCTTGGTTGATCCGATCACTCTACTCTAGTACTTCTCACATGGATACGTTGTCAATATATTGTGTGTAAACTTAAGATAATTTGTGATCCCATTTTTAATATCATTAATTAAATATTCCCATCCATTCTCTACTTTATTTTGTATAAACATGACAAGAAGACATGAATACTTGACTTACTAGTGAGGTGACTTCTAAATAGTCAACAACAACATAAGATGATCCATAGAAACATCACTAAAAGTCAACCCATATTAAATAGTTATCAATTTAATAGTTCATTATATAGTTTAATATATGTTATTTTCTAAATAAAACATGGTTGATAATAATTTTGTTAACAATAACAAAAAGTCTCATATAAAGAATATGTTTGTGTTTTTTCATTAGCAAAAACAAATTTGATCATATTTCTATTCGATTTGAAAAAAATACACATAGTAGATACTTATAACATTCACAAGGAATTGAGGTCATTATATTCTTCTTACAAATTTCTATCTTGATATTTAAAATTCCAGCAAAAAAATTAAGAAGCCCATAACCCTTTATAAAATTGATTCTAAACATCTAGTATTTTAAATATTTATAATTAAATTATGCCATGATAAAAGTTTAATTACTTCCAATAAGGAAATGTTGTACTATATCGTCACCTAGAATAGAGTACTCTCACAAAGGTCAATATAGATATGACATTCTATTCACTGAAGATTGAATATTGCAAAAAATATTTCGAGTTCTACTGTTCACCTAGCCATAGACCTTATTGCTCAAAATATTTCAAAAACAACTCACGCATAAGCCATCAACCCATTACTATGTTGTCTCTTCTTAGCCTTGTCCCCAATTACACAAGAAAAAGTGATGTCACCATCTCCTTCTTCTCCCTCCTTATATAGAATAAATCGATGGTAAGGAACCCAACCCCAATGGTCCACCTATCATTATATAATTATTCCTTTGTCTTGACATTTTCCATTCACACAAACCTACATTATATATTATTCTTCCTTTCTCTTCAATTTTGTAATAATCAATATAATAATTAATTAGTAAAATGTATACTTGTTACAAATTTCAAATTTATGAATGGAATGTGAAGAAAAGGTATCATGTAGATATTGAACATTGCATGTCTTAAATCAATATGGAATTTGCATATCTTTAAAAATTGCACCAATAAAAGTTGCACTAATGCTCGTTTTGCAGATACCAAACAAGATTTTAGAAGGAGACCAAAATGTGAGATGAACACTACCAACGTAGAACTTTAATTTTAAAATCCCAGAAACCCAACTTTCCCATTCAATAAGAAAATGATAGATTGGAAATGTAGCTGAAAATGTTGAAAAGCATAACCACTTGGTTCTTTCTCATATAACTTTTCTTGATGAATGAAAATAGTGTATTCCTTTGTAGAAAAGTATAAGCTCTGAAATGTTCCATGATAATTTCATATTCTTAGGGCTTGATTTTCAAGGCAAAGTCCAACATTCACTCTAAACTAATGATGATGGTTAATAACCACTTGGTGAATGCTAGTAGTCAACTAGTAAACCAACCACACTAGAATTTGAAATTGAATAGGTCAAAATGAAAATTAACTATGTTAACGCAGGAGTTCAATAAGAACTTGAATTTTCTTACTCGTGCCTACTAGGGAGATATTTCCATTAAAGGAAATCATAACGCAAGGAACAAAACAACAAAGTATAAGTGATCTGAATGATGACGTTACCAAAGATGTAAGTGAAGGACTTGGAAATTTATGGTGACCATGGGAATGATAGATCTCGAACACAACATGATGATGTTGTTGAAGAGGGACATGTCATTGTGGAGGGATGGATTTAGTTTATAAAGTGTCTCAACACAAAATACCCAATTGGATGGGATGTTTATCTCAGATACAGTGAGATTGGTTAAATTCAACTTATCAAGTTCATGAGGGTAGGAGAGGTAGGCGAAATAGAGATGGGAAGCTTAATAGTCCTCCACAAGGAAAATATATTCTTGCATGTAAAGGTAAAGGGAATTGTTAGGGGGTAATTTGATGCAAAGCAAGGGTGAATTATACCTCCATAAATGCACATCATGAGACTATGTTTAATATTTTCCATTTTAAAGCTACGAGAATACTAGAGTGCAAGAACAAGGGAGAAGCTAAACATATTGTGGGTTGAGAAGAAGGCCAAGAAGGCCCTTTCTCGTGCTTCCTCTTTTAAATTGGAGATACAATATTTAAGAGTGTTTATAAGGTAGGAGTAAAGATGATATGGATTCTAAAGCATGTGTTGGCATGGGTGTTGTTGGACTGTCACGATAGAAAGATGATGTAAGCAATAAAATGAATGCGTGGTTCGAAATAAAATTTCAATGCTCAGGAGCAACTTGGGAGGGGAAGTTGATGGTTCCCTAAGCTAGGTCAAGTGCTTGTAATGGATTAAATATCGACTTCTACTGCAAAGTCTCGCGAGGAATATGATTTTGAAATAAATGAACATGAAAAATTAGAAGTCAAAGTCTAGGACTCATTACAAAGAAGTGGTTCAAACAATCACCACTAAGTTTTGAATGGGATCTAAAATTTGACTTTCTCAAAATTGAGTGAAGTTGGAACCACTCTGAAATAACCCAAAACAATTAATGTTAATATTAAAAATTTAAGTAAAAGTTGGCATTATCCTTATCTTTCCTTTTCACAAAGGAAAGATAAGGAGAATGTCAACTTTTACTTTAACTTTAAAAATTAAATATTTCCATTAATTACTAGGGTTAGGTTTTGTAAGGCTCTAGGGTTAAGATATTTTTTTCCTTTTAAGTATTTCTTAATTAAAAAATTATTATTTTGTGGTCATTAGCTATGTTGCACTACATTCTTCAGAATTGGTCAATTTAGTAGAGAACTAGTCACTTTGGTGTTTTAATGCCAGTTGAATAAAAGACCAACCTTTGCTAACTAGACTAGTATAACTCTAAAAACATTGGGACCAACCAATTCCACCAGTTCTAGGCTAGTTCCAATAAGAGTTTGCCCTTCTCATCTACCTCTTATGTCATTTTGTTGATTCCTTTAAAGAAGGGTGATTTGGAGAGTACCATAAACTATGAGGCTATTGTGAGCACCTAAGATCATTAGTTAAGCCTTGAGAAATAGAA
Source organism: Pinus taeda (assembly GCA_000404065.3). NCBI lineage: Eukaryota > Viridiplantae > Streptophyta > Pinopsida > Pinales > Pinaceae > Pinus > Pinus taeda. The sequence continues at coordinate 87,372 of APFE030656269.1, read as the reverse complement.
ATTTGCAATGAACTAGTACAGACATCCCAAAACATATTTAGTGAGGACTTGCACGAAATGAAATATTATAGACCTCCCAAGATACTTACTAAGGACATGCATGACCAAAAAGCATCAGAAAAAATTATCCACCCTCAAAAACCCTACCCAAAATATTGAAATTTTCTGCAAAACAAATTGTTGGTTGACTATTAATGCTACCAACAATCATTCCCTCTCCAATTTAACAAGAATCTCCTACTCAAGCTACCTCCTCCACTATGGTTGTAGTATGTTCTTGCAACTATGTGAGTTACAAGAAATTAAAATTCCCTTGTTATATCTACCATCCTTAGGGAACCTGACTTCTCTGCATGCCCCAACAATTTTGGGTTGATTGATTAGTTAACTTTATGATCACTGAGTTTGACTAAGGTTCCACTTCTTAAATTACCTTCCACTAGTTATTCCATAAGATAGAACTAGTTTAACTGACAACAACCTCAGATAATTGACCCTTATTGCTACAAACTAGCACTCGCATATGCAAAATTGAACTCTAACTCATCCAACTCAAATTTATTGAGCAAACTAGGTGACACAAGCCGTGCTAGACAAGTTAACATCATCCAAGGTATCTGTTGATGTGGAAATTCAATTTTTTAAAATTGAATCAAGGAAAAGTCAAATTGAGAATTTATTGCTACATTTTTCAACACATAGCTCATTGGAATGTATTACTTTCACTATGAAATTGACATAGTTCACATGTTAAGTTCATAAGGTTTTGGGTTGATGTGGTTCTATGTGTTGTGTATATAAAGAATAAGTGTCCATTTCTTGCTATTAGAAACAAGGCTCCTTATGAAATGTGGTATGGCCACATTCCTTCATTGAGGCATCTCAAGGTCTTTGGCTCTTCCTATTATGCCTTCACACCTAAGGAACATATAAAAAAACTGAGTGCAAGGAGTCAGAAATGTATCTTCTTTGGGAACTCATGCCTCAAAAGCATACCATCTCTATGATGAAGTGAATAAGAAGTTGATAATATCTAGAGATGTGAACTTTCTTAAGTCTTCCAAGATTGACAATGTTGTTGAGTGGAAGCTTAATTGTTTGGATAGATTCGAACATGCAAAGTATTTTTCAAGATTTTGATAGTGAGATTCCACATCTCCTTCTCTTAGCTCTATACTTTCTATGAAGAGCCTTAAAGAAATCAGGTTGAAGGGAATTCCTTCCCCTGCTTTGTCAGGAAAGAGCTAAGAGACTAATCGTAGCAGGTAGCCAAATCACATAAGCAGTGAGAGTACATGCAAGATACAAAGCTAGGATTAATGCAAAGAAGTAATGCAATGCAGTGTACTAACTATATACATATCATCAAACATATTTCATCCCACTTAGGATGCCTTGCATCGTGCCTCGTTAGTCATAAGGTCATGTTGGTCATAACCTCCGTAGCTTAAATAAAAAAGTGGTAATACTATTCATGTTCTAAGCTATATAATAAATAGGTGAAAGAGAGCAAGACATGTAGAGGAAACACGTGGAATTACTTTCAGTTCTTGCAACCATACATGTCATTGAGGACAAGATGACACGACAATCATAACCAAACTTTTAAGCTACAGTAAGAGGTGTATTTCAAAAGATGTGGTTTGTTTTCCATACCTATCCTCCAAACGGTTATGCATCAGATGAAGTCTTCATGTGGTCCCGATATTCTATCGTACCTTAGGTTCCTTGATCTACTTCTTTGTTTCCTCAACTCCTTGAGAGTCATCTATCATGTCATCCTTCTTCCTGACCCCTGAGAGACATAATTGTGTAGTTTCAATAGGCAGTGATTGTTGCGAGATGAGGCCTTGGGAGGACACATTTACAGATTTTTAAGATGCAAGGAACTCCTATGGGATGAGACCCTCGGAGGACACATCTATGCAATTTAAGGATGCAAGGCAAAGTGGGTAGTCAAGGGACAAAACTGCATAGTTTGCGGAGACAATGGGTTCCCGCTGAGGGAAGGACACTCGAGGAAACCACTGCACAGTTTTGAATGCTAAGGGAGGTTGGGATTTTTGTGCATTGCACAGTTTCGACATGTAAGGGAAAATATTGAGGGTTACATATGTGAAGTGCGCAGTTTAGGAATTTTGGATGAGGCTAAGTTGCTAAGGAAACTCCGAGATTTAGTTATGTGTGGGATGAGTGGAATTGATGCGAATAGTGATAGAAATTGACTAAGATCACACACTTGAAAACATAGCGATAGAATATAGACCATCGATAACATATAACACATACTTCGCTTAATGCAACAACCTTTGTGGCAACTTACAACAAGTACGACTCTGGTGATAGACTTTGGGACAATAAAGGCGACACTTGTGTAAGAGTGTGTGAAATGAGTGTGAAACATGTCACTATGGCGAGGACAACCCATTCTGATAAAGCTTTCTCCTTCAAGCAAAACAAACCGCCCTTTTTCATGACAAGAGATAACCCCCATGCCCAAAGATGAGACATTTTATGTAAAGATAAAATCATGAATGACTCTTAAGATCGAAAAGGGAAGCTTGAGATCATGAAATTTCCAATAAGTGACTAAGAATGATCGTTCACAATATCCATAGTAGGCTCCAAAATTTATGTGCAGGCCAAAATTTTGGAGGGTGTTGCAGCCGCTACAACAAAGCCTTCATCTTCTTGCTAGCTTTTTTTTCAACTAGTATCTTGAATTCTACGAACTTGGAGAATGTTCCATCTTTCTTCCACATGAAGAAGATCCAACACTTTCATGAGAAGTCATCAATAAAAATGACAAAATATTTGTGTCTAACCTTGTAGGTTGTCGAGAAAGGTACATACACATCATAGTGGATCCTTTCTAGGACTGCAGGCACTTTGTTGTCCCGATCATGGAATGTGGATTTTATGTACTTCCACAATGTACATCCTTTACATATATCCTACTCCTTAAGTGATCCTTTAGGGAGGCTGGTCGCTATTTGTTGTATGATATTCGAGGTACCATGATGCAAATGACGAAGTATTTTGTGTCAAAGTTCATCGACATCGCGACTTGCACTTTCTCCCCCTTTGTGCTTAATGCAGCACACTCTTCCACATCTAGCTTATACAGGTTCTTCACATGAATCCCGATTGGCTTCACCTACCCTGTGGCTATGTGTCTTAGGAACACTTTTTCTTTGCTGAATATTACTTCACAACCATGGTAAACCAACCACTTGGTGAATGCTAGTAGACAAACCTCTAATCCTTTACCTTTACCTTTTTTTACTAGCTCCTCGTATTGAAAATTTGAAGAAAAAATATTTTTTTTCTCTTAAAAATCATCTTAAAATCCCCCTCATGTAGCAGTGACGAATGCAACGATAGACAAGTTGTCTCTAATCATATCAATAGATATGAAAGGGATAGAAGAGGAATTGGTGTAAGAGAAATGGTGTGAGTAAAAGTTGTCATGTTCTTCTTAGTTGACTATCCCGAGAAAAAAAGGAGCCCAACAAATAGTTGTCTTCATATAAAATAACGTGAATGGTAAGTAAAATAACAGCCTTGTTATAGATTCAAGACAATATTATTAATATTTTATCATCATCATATTATAATTAATAATAATAAATAAATACACACCTAAAATGAAAATTTCTAAAAATAAAACAATAATAATAAATTTACATAAAATAAAATGAATTGAGCATAATAATAATAATAATAATATTGTTATTATTATTATTATTATTAGTGTGTGAACTACTAATTGATTTATTAAAATCGTTAAATACTACTCAACTAACTATCAATTCGACCCAATTTATCTATATAAATAAACTTTATATAATTTCAATAAAACATTCTTAAATAGAACATTGCCCTGCCAAGTTGTTGACCGGTCAAGTTTATATTAAATAATTATATTGCGACTTAAAAAATTATATATTTTCATATTACCAGTAAATCACATAGGTTATCAATTAACTCCCTTTCTGGTCGGTTTGAAATTAGGTTTCCCAACATCTACACTATATATTCGACTGCACTTTTATATTTTGAGGTACCGTCGACCATATTGTTTACTTTTTTGTGTGGGGTAAAGCTTTGGGTATACTCGATCTATCAGGAAATTGGTGTGTATAGAGTGCCCTAATGGACGCTATTCCGGAGGATATCGTTCGGCAGTGTCTGCTAAGGATGCATTACACATCACACGATACGCTGAAAACCGTGTGCAACAGATGGGAGGCTATGGTCCGTAGCCCTACGTTCTATGCTGACAGGAAGAAATGTGGGACGAGCGAGCAGCTTATTTGCCTGGTTCAAAGAGATATCAGGAATGAGAGAGATATGAACCCCGTCCTTGTAGTAACGGTATACGATCCTGTGAACGGCACCTGGCAAAGGCTACCTCCAATTGATGATCCCCACAATACTGAAATACCAATATGGTGTCAGTGCGTAGCTGTGAATCGGAAGCTACTTCTCATAGGCGGATTCCAACCGTCCAATTCAAGTTTTACGAAGAGTATTTATATTTACGACTTTGAGTCTGCGAGATGGCGCCGCGGTGCTGACATCCCCACAGCTCGGTCATTCTTTGCCTGCTCTGTCTCTTCTTCCACCGGACTTGTCTACGTCGCTGGCGGGATCGACGAGCGTGGTAACCCTCTTGCAGCTGCAGAAACATATGACGTGGTGAAAGACAAGTGGCAAATTTTGCCTCCTATGATCGAACCGCACGGCCATGGATGCCGCGGTGTGTTCGTGGATGGTAAATTCATGGTGTTACACGAAGGCCAATCTGCAGAAGTTTTCGATCCGAGTGAGGGAACGTGGAGAATGAGGGCACATTGGTGGAATTTCGTGGGAGAAGTATGGAGAAGTTGTGTGATTTCATCTTCTTCTTCGGAGTTGCACGTGTTCACCGAACAACAGGTGGAGAGGTATGATGTCGAGAAGAACGTTTGGAGTGTTGTAGCTACTCTTCCGAATCCCCACAATGTGGAGCTTTTTACGTGCGCTACATTGTGGCGCGACCAAATTTTTGTAACCGGAGTGGGCGAGCGACCGCGTTCCAACCCAGAAAAACACATCTCTTATCTGTTCAATATGTCAACCAGGCAGTTCATGGAACTTCACCGTGATTGTGGGGAGGACTTTGCTGGCATGATCCTATCTGCAGCGACCGTGGAGATCTGAATGTAATTTTTAGATGCGGCGCCCAACTTAATCAATGTGTTGTGTTCAATTCTATATCAGTTATTGCTTAGTCCAGCTAATACAAGAAATGGTCTTTTTTGTGTTTTCCCGAGGTCAATTTTGTTCAAAACTTCTGTATGAAATTTTAAAAGTTTGTTTAATTTGTAAAGATTGAATAAGAGATATTAGAGAGCGTTGAATTTATTTATTATTTCAAAAAACTAGGAGAAATATCTTTAATCTTATTTTTGGAAGATTACTAGCATCCTTATTTAGCAAACAACTTTGAATCTAGGCCTTAATATCTCAGAATTGTTCTTTTAAATTTCTAAATATACCAAGTCATTGTTGTGGCTATTATGTCTTAGGATTTTTATGGAATTGAATTAGGTGGAATTTTAATATAATGTGGTTTTAAAGCCACCAAGCATCCTTTATGGCTTGAATGTATGTGGAATATTTTAGCTATTGAGAACTTACTTTAAAATATATGGGATGCTTGTCTATAGGGGAGGACATTTCCAAAAGAAATAGATAGAGATCTAATTTACCCCTTGAATAAATCCATTGCTTTATTTTTATATTATCCTCCAAGAAAGAATCTAAATGGAGTATCCAGTCTAACCTTTTAAACACTCTAGAATTACCCCTATACTAGTTTTTCCAAGTCATTAAAATATTTTCAAGATGGATACCTATTAAACCATTTGTCTAAGTAGCCCCAAAAAAAGAAAATTCAATATTTCATTAGCCCCTAATAAAAAATTAAGATCACCACCAAATCAAGAGCCTTTCTTAGGATAATATGGATTTCTAGAAAGAAAAATACTTTAGAAATATTAAAATCATTTGGCTTAAGAACCACACCACATCACTTTTCTCTTTTGGGGAGTCCTAATGCCCTATACTCTTTAGTTACCTAATTAATATTCATGATGTAATTTATTATTACATGTGTGTGGTGCATATTACATCATTCATACTCATTGGTGCTTAAACACATAAGCTCTTTGGAGGGAATACATAGTCATAACACAATCTAGATACTCCATTTTAGCAAACTGATACTCCAATTTGTAGCAAACTCATCATTTTAGGCTTAGATACTCCAATTTGTAGCAAACTGATTATGTTTTTCCTTCCTTAGACTCCCTGCAACAACTTGCACTCACTTTTTCTTGGCACTGCAATTAAAATTAAGAGTGGAATCACATCTTCTCTTATTATAAATTTGCCACACTTTCTCCCCTGCAATTGCAGTTTTGCCATAAGCTCAATATTGAACCGACAACTTTGATACCAAGGGTCTTCTCTCTTGTTGTTTTGTTTTTTTTCTTTCCATTGAAACTTACTCAACAAATTCATTTATATCTCTTCCTTGATTGGTAGGAATATGATATCACTATTTCCATGTTCAAGTATTTCTTTTTATTTTACCTATACTTTTGATAGGAAAGCATACTAGCAATATCCATAAATAGAATATATTTATGTTAATGTTAAAACCATAAATATTTAACTCTCACTTCCATTGTATCCCATAAATGATCCAATCGATATTGGTGAGTCTAGTGCATCATATTTGTTTCTCTTTACCTATTAGTATATGGATGAATGGAGACATTTATAATTGGTGTGTTCTCATAATAGATGTATTTTTGGTTATATTTCCTCTCAAGCGTAACTCTTTTATTAATGTGGTCCACCCATTTTCACATTCTATTTATTTTTTGCAATTACTAGTCCAAAACTTTAACCGTCTTATGTTATTTCACAATTACATTCAAGAAGTGATATTTCTTGGCCCTTCAAATTTGATGCATTCTATTAGAATTGTTGGTACTTTGCTTCTTTCATGATAGAATCTATAGAACCTATTCATCTGAAATTTACTACTATATATGTATAGTGTTTTCCCCTAACACATATATTAGGATTCCAGCTTATAGTATATTATAGTTGCATTGATTAAATTGGAATATTTTCCAAGGGCCCCATCTATGCCTCTTCCTTCATGAGAAATAGTTGAGTTAGTTCTCCAACCAGTGCTTGTACACTAGAGCTCATACTATTGCTACTTAAGGCAGTATAATTAGTAATTGTATATATCAAATTTACACATAGATAACTTATCAACATAACATGGTAGACTTGATAATGCTACTGAACTGAACTATGAGAGGGATTTGTACTGACAATGAGATGCATTAAAATATTGGGTAGGTATTTCTGTGGGGTTAGGGATACTCCACTAAGACCCTATATTTTTCGATCATATCAAAACACCTACCCCTTGTGTTCCTCTTTTAATTTCCTAAACACTTCCTAGGTAGGTTCCTACATACATATAATATTTATTTAAGTTGTTGATAATGAGTGGGCTAAATCAAACACACACCTCTAGAGCACGTTATGCTCAAGTGCTACCACACTTGTTTCGAAGGAACAATCAAGATCCTAAAGGAAACATACAATGGTTGGGATTTGTTTTACCAAAACCATAGTGATTAAGGTGAAATGAGTCTAAACCTCTCTCTCTCTCTTATTATTTCATTGGGTACTAAGTTATATAGGATACTGAAGGTAGCCCCACCTACCACCATCTCTTTGATCTCTCCTAAACAATGCAGTGAGGTCATCTTCGAGAATAGGAAATTTGATTCCTTCCTCATTCACTCTCAAATTAAGGGGAAGGTTTTAGCCACGTCCATGGTCCTTATGAAGGATTCATCCAAGGAGTACAAGCAAGCACCTAGATATAGTCATGGAAGAATGCAAGGACATCTAATCCCACATATTGATGACCTCCTATACTAGCTTAAGGGGGACAAGTATTTCATCAAGATCGATCTAAAGCTTGGTTATCACTAGGTTTCAATAGATTCCACATATGTATGGAAGACAACATTTAAATCCAAGATAGGCCTTTTTGAATGGTTGGTTATGCCCTTCATGTTGACAAATTCCCCTGCTAATTTTATGAGGCTAATGGATGACATCTTGTAGCCCTCCAACAACTCACTCATGGTGGTTTATGTGGATGACATCCTCATTTTAGCACATGTTTGGAAGAAGACTTACATCACATGTAGGAGGTCATTCAAACCCTTAGCACAAACTTTGTGCAAACTTTGAGAAATGCAACTTTGGCATGAGTGAGGTTCATGTTGGGATTCTCCCAATAGAAGGCGTTCATTGAGTTAAAGTGCAACCTCTACTCTAGATTAGCACTCACACTACAAGACCTACAATGACCATTTGAAATCGAGACAGACGCCTTAGACTATGTTATTGATAGAGTCCTTAGCCCACATGGGCATCGAGTTGCATATCATAGTGAGAAACTTTCAGACACAATTCATAATTAACTTTTGACACAATTCATAATTACCCCACCTATGATAAAGAGATGTATTCCATCGTGCAGTCTTGCAGATAATGGGGAAGGAGATGATCATCCACACACACGAGAAACCCCGAGAAGTTGGCTGCCCAACTAACCCCAATGAGGGTCAGAAGAAGTTGGCTTCCCAACTAACCCCAATGAGGCCCACAACCACTTGACGTTACACCTCCTCGCGTCATAGTTTTGTTTGTTTAGGGTTTTCTCATGTTTTTCAATAATAAATAGGTGCTTGAGGCTCATTGTAACACAATTTAGAGGCATGTAGCCACCACATCTATTCTCAGAGATATGCTACAATCACTCAAGCTAGTCTTATTTCCATTATGTTTGTAACCACATTTCATTAATTGGTATTAATGAAATTAAGTATTATTTCTAATGCATCTTTGTATTTATGGTTATATGTGTAATTGGTTATGTTCATGATTAAATTCGAATCACAAGGTGTCCAAGAAGAGTAAGGATTAAAAAGATAACAAATATTGTTCAAGTTACGAATTTGATTAGGAGTTGGATCAAATCACTAATAAGCTAAAGCATGCCTCCCGAATGTATAAAGTGAAGTTTCCCTTCAAGTGCTTGAAGTGTGGAAGAGTTAGACATGTTTCATCCATGTGCCCTTACAAACAAAAGACAAAAATGGAAGGTGATTATACGCTTAAAGGCAAATATTAGAAACATGAAAATAAGAGGATCTCTAAGAAGAAGGGGCTTTACTCGAAAGAAGATGCCTCAACACTAGATTCAAATTGTGAAAATTCCTTAGAGGATGAGTTAAATGAGTGGTTACTTATGGAATTTGCAGCAGACTCCAAGAAACCAATTACTATACTCTAATTAACAAGGAGTGGTGGACCTTGAACGGGAAATCATGAGTGCACTTGATGAGTTAAAGAAGGTTAGAATAAATAATAATAAAATAAAAGAAGGTATATATAACTTAGTCAGTGAGGAATTTGTTAATCAAAAATAAAAACTTGAAGAAGCAATTGGAAGTAAAAACAATTTAGTTCTTCTATTAGAATAAAAGAAAAAAACATGTGAAAATATAGAAGAAGAGAACAAGCATCTAAAGTAGGAGTTAATCAATGTAAAGAGGCATATGATCCTAGAGACAATAAACTAAGAAATTTTGTCCTTGAAAGTCAAGCTATAAGAAGAAAAATGAAAGGAAGTAGATCTTAATGATTTATTTCACGAATGGGAAGAAAACTATTAGATTCTCGAGCAGGAAATTTTCTCTTTGAGAATGGATCTTGAGAGAATTGAGACTGAGAAGGGTGTAAATGAAAATTTTGCATAGGGGACAAAGAAGATAGATCAAATTTTGAACAGTCAAAGGTCTCTAGAAAACAAGATCTCTATGGGATATTCTAGAACAGAAGGATATCCTATGAGAGATGAAATTTAGATCCGCGGGGTCTGAGGAACTTCAAAGCTATGCGAAGGTGCTTCAAGGAAGAATCAATGAAGATAAAAGAGTAGAAAATGAGAGAGGAACCCATTAGAGGAATAAGAATTCAAACTTCTCAAAGGACTCATACCAAATGAGGTTGAATCAATCATCAAGGCAACTCAGGTACCTTCATGTACAAACTCGTGAACCTTCCGAATTCAAGTACTCTAATCTATTTTATGGTGATTATTATACATGTCATAGATTTGGACATAAAGCTATTGATTGTACAAGAGTCTAATTTGAAGGAGATGGAAATTTCAGATACAATAAGTATCCAAATTTTATATATAAAGGCTCTCCTCGTAGAAAGAGGACTCCATTCTCTTCTTTGATGGATGATGTGTAGTGCTTCAAATGTATTAATATTAGGCACAAGGTGAGTGAATTCAGAAGAAGGTTTGAGCATTCTTATAAATGTTAGAATGCTTTGCATCCATCATTTCCTAAGGATAATAAGAATTAGATATGCAAGTGTAGAAAGAACATGGAATATGGGATTTCTATGTTAGTACATAATGAAGAAAACAAATGGTATGTGGATAGTGGTTGTTCCAAGGATATGACTCGAGATAGAGTAAATTTATGTCACTAAAAGAAAAGGAGAGAGGGAACAATATCACTTTTGGAAACAATGTTGCAACAAGAATTAAGGGTAAGGGTATATTCAGCCTTGATGAAAGGACTAAAGTTATAAATCTGATTTATCTAGAGGGCCTCAAGCGCAAATTTCTTAGCATGAGTGAGATGTGTGATAATGGATATAATGGGATTTTTTATCCAAATAGTGTGAGACCCAAAATGAAGAGAACAAAAAGTCGGTGGGAAAGGCAATCAGAACCCATAGTAATGTATGTGTTTGATGCCTCCAGAGTAATTTTCTACTTGAGCAAGGAAAATCAAACCTGATTGTGGCATAAGAGACTTGCTCATATGAACTTTGACGGTATGATAAAATTCAACAAGATAGGATCTCTAAGAGAATTTCCAAGACTGTTAAGGCGTGATAATTCAATGTAAAAGTCTTGACAATTTGGTAAGAACACAAGGACTCATTTTAAGACAAAGTAGTTCTCAACATCTAAACATCTCAACCTCATTCACACTGATATCTACAACCCAACTAGGAAAAAAATCCACACAGTGGAAATGTATTTTACGTTGCTTATTGATTATTAAAATAGAGCCACATGGATAATTCAATTGAAAGAAAAGTAAAAATATCTTCAGAATTTTAAGACATTTAAATCTCACGTAGAGAATGAAAAGTATCTAATGATCAAATGCTTAGGAACAAAAATAGGTGTATAATATACCTCAAGATGGTTTGAATATTATTTTGAAGATAATGGAATAAGGAGGCAATGTTTTGTGGGAAAAAATCATTAGTAGATGGAGTAGTAGAGAGAAAGAAAGGAAAAATTCAATAGATGGCAAGAGCTATGATGGATGAAGCAGATGTACCACACACCGTTTGGGGAGAAGTCACTAAAGAAACAATGTACCTAGAAAATAGAAGACAGTTAAGGCCTGGTAGTGATAATAGTCCCTATGAGTTATGGAAAGAAAGACATACATTAGTGAAACACAACAAGGTGTTTGGGAGAAAATGGTTTTCAAAATAAATGATAAAAATCTTGGAAAGTTTGATTCTTGTGCTAATGAGGGGATATTCCTTGAGTGCTAAGCCTGAAGTAAAGGATACAAATGCTTCAACAAAAGAACAAAGAGACTCAAATATTACATTGACATAGTAGTACATGAAATAGTACCATAATCTGAGTCTTCCAATGGAAACATGAACTCGTATATAGAATAAATTGTTGTGATCTATATGGTTCCTTAAAATGGTTTTATTTGTAGAATATTTTTGTCTACGAGCCCAAATAACAGAAACAATTTTAAAGTGGGGGTAGGAGATGATGTAAAAAAGACAAGAAAAGAGAAAAAGAAGGTAAATGAAAAATGTAATTCACTCAACCCATTTTGTATGTGATCATTCAATGAAAGAGTATGGATTAGGCGAATCATCATCTATCCCAAAGCCACCTCATCTTAGAGACATTTTGGTGAGGTAACTAGCATGGAAGATAAGTTGATGCTAGCCCCTCGAAGGCCAAATTCAACCAGTTGGATGCGGTCGATTAATGACCAAGATGAACTTAGGTCATTGAACTCCACTCCTGACCCCGTCCAATCACCCGGTTTGAGAGTGGGGACCATGCATGCCAGCAAGCATGCAAACACATCATTGATGTCAGTAGGTGAGTGCAATATTAACAGAGTCAATTACCTCTCCCTCTCACTTCTTTTCCAACCCCGTGGTACCATGTGTCCCCCTCCTACTGGAAATAATACTGAGAGGCGGGGGGTCAAGCAGTATTATCAGATCAATAATTTAATTTTCAAGAGTTATTTGTATATGCTACTTGAGCTTAGTGAACTAGCATGTATATGCAACTATGCTTAATGCAACTAGCATATATGCAAAGATCTTTAGATTTACCCAAATTATCATGTATTGAACTTTGATTAGTATATCAAGAATTCATTAGAGAGTGCAGTAAAAGCAGAATAAAGCATCACACATAAGCAACACACAAGAACACCAAGATATAAGGTGGAAACCCAATGTGGGTAAAAGCCACTTGCTGATGTCATCTCTCTTCTTTTAATAATAAGAAAATTCGGATTACAATTTTTTTGTATTGGTGCAATCTTATACTAGTACGCAGGCTTCTACCTGCAAAAGGCTACAACCTTCTCTCTTTCTCCAGCTTCTACTAGAAGGAAGCTACAACCCCCTAGCTCTTGTAGTAGCTGATATGTTTACTCGTACATAGGTGCTGACCTACAGAAAGCTACAACATTATTTTTCTGTCACGGACCACATTTCATAAATTTTCAGACTGGATCCATCAACAACATCATTCAATCATCAAATATATATGCATCAAGCAATCTCCTTTTGAACCAAACACAATTGAATCAATCAATCACTTTGAAAACCCATCATCTCATCATTTAGAATGTTGTCACGAGAATACAATAACCAAAACCCAAGTGAGAACCCACAACACTGCATCAGCAAACGGAAGCAACTAAAACATATTTTATAAGGTATACACTACTTCCATGTGTTGAACCTACGTGCCTATGCGCTTCCATCAAAGTGAACCAACGTATATATCTGTAAATCAAATTTATGATGTATACGTCAATTTTATATGAAGAACCAACGTGTATACGCTCCTTTTCTAAAGTGAACCTGCGTATAGATCTGTAAATGATGATTTAAACATTACAACTATTCCAGACTTCAGTCATACCCACATCATCATATTTACAAACTACAACATGTGCCAGTTATTCAGATACATGATCAAACCACATAAAGATAATTCACTTCAACCCTTAAGATCCTAATACATCATTAGATATTGTCCTTCATCAAACATTAAGGTTCATCCTTGCTTCAGATCGAGCACAACACCATAAGCCAATAACCTACATATTAGATCTCACACTTCATTAGATATTTGATACTTGCACACCATCACCTAATGATCTTCTTGTTGGAAATAATACTGAGAGGGTGCGTGAATTAGTATTATCAAGTCAAATATTCCTTTTCCAAAACAAATGATATACACTACTCTAGTTAGTTAAACCCGCATATATACGCAACTATGCAGAAGAAAAACCACGTATACAAAGGAAACTTTTAATTTACTTTATCTTTTTTATGATGATTGTTAATCTATGATGCAGAATCAAATAACCAGTAACCAGAGACAGTAAAATAGACCTAAAAGACAATGACACACAAGAACAGAAGATATAAGGTGGAAACCCAATGTGGGTGAAAACCACCTGCTGCAATTCGTCTCTATTTTCTTTTAAATTAGAAAACTCCTTTTACAATGTATTGGTGCAGTCCTTTACCAGTATGCAGGCTGCAACCTGTAGAGAGCTACAACCCTCTCTCGTTCACCAGTTTCTCCTGGAAGGAAGCTACAACCCCCTTTAGTTCTTGCACTAGCCAAGATACTAGCACGTAGGTGCTCACCTACAGACTAGATGTTCATGTATGCGTGCATACGCTTCTGTGTTTGGAACAAAATGCGTATACGCGGTTTCGATTTACTGAACCAGCTTGTATACGTGCTTTAGCTTCACTGAACCTGCGTACAGATCTATAAAAGATAATTCGCTCTTTCAAATATTCAGGACACTAATTAACCCAGATTATTAGTGTTATATATCAAGCAAGCGCCACATATAACAAACCAAAATCATACAAGGATATTGTCATTAAAGCTTAAAGATTAAGACCCATAAATAGAACTTATCCTTCTTTTTGCGCTAAGGTTCTTCCTTCAATCAGATCCAGATCTGCACCATCACCAAATTACCAAAATTCCAGATCTACCGCTTTTTCAGATATTCAATAATAATTCATAAGATGCTTTGCCACAAGATCTCCTTCCTCTTTTATAGTCTTAGGCCTTCCATAATACCATGGTCCAAAACCATAACATTTCAATACCATGAACCCAAAACTAGGGATCAACACATCTGACGAGACGCCATGGTCCAAAACCATAGGTTCAAATCCCAAGGACTAACTACCATGGACCAACAGTAAGTTCCCCAACATATACGTGCTTTAGTAATGTATAACCCACGTGTATACGCGTCTTCATCTAGATGAACCTGCGTATATGTCTTTTTCCTCTTTCTGAGTACCTGAACTGAGATCTCTCACCAAGTTGAGTTTCCATCAAGGAAAACACCAGAGCCATAGCATCAAACCTATACCATAATGCCAACAATCTCCCCCTTTGGGCTTGATGGCAACACCAAGATCCTCTTTCATTATCCCCCTTTCTCATCAAGGGAAAAGGGTTGTGCTCCCCCTGAGTACATGCTGAAATCTCTGTCGTGCTGTGCTGACCATGCTCCCCCTGACTATAGGCAAGATCTGCGAACCATGACATATATATCATAAAAGACCTTCCTATCACCAAAAGACTCAATACATACATCCTTCACCTAACCATGTGGGGATCATCTGCCCAACCAAGTTGGGATACATTAGAAAATTACATATGACAACCAAGTACATCGTATCTTCATCCCAGGCATAGTGGGGAAACCAAAAAATAGGCTTTTACATGACCTTGACACCATAAAAGAGATACATGACATAGAGACGAAATATGTAGAGAAAGACTTATGGAAGTTACCAAGCAGCAGCATCTGTCAATCACCATTCAGATCAGCAACCATGATTTCTTTCTGTTCTCCCTCTGCACTTGTTCCACTAACAACAGCTATGAACAAGAACCACAAGCATCTAAGATAATGCCAAAAATGCATCATTAGAAATTTATCTGATCCCCCTGAACCAGTGCCAGATGGTCTCTTTCAGACCGATATCAGGCAAATTCCAACCAGAGCCTGTCCCTTCTGGTATCCATCAAACCTCCATATACGCTACTTTCTCTGCACCAACCCGCGTATGTACGCGGATCCTCCTCAGAAAACTCGCGTACACCCCTTTTTCTCTGAAACAGACAAATTTAACAGCAAGATGATGCATCAACTACTCCCAGCTTTTGTCTGAGATAATCAACAGTTTCCCTGGGAAGTGGTTTGGTGAGAATATCAACAACTTGTTCCTTAGAAGGAACATACTCCAATTTGACCTTTTGTTCCAACACTTGTTCCCAGAGAAAGTGATACTTGATCGGTATGTGCTTGGTCTTTGAATGCATGATTGGG
>APFE030656269.1:25958-50495 GCA_000404065.3 Pinus taeda | reverse complement strand
TTTTTTAGGCAAGGTGATCTTATTCTAGCTGACTCAAGCAAAGATCTTTTTGTCTTGGTGGCCATTCCAGAGATATCTGCTACAAACTTGTCGCATTCAGGCCTGAATGTTCCTGGGGATCCATGCTAATGCCATCTAGAAAATAGGGGTGGCCTCAAGAACTGATTTGATGAGCACTAATCTACCAGCCCTGGATAAGTATCTATGACTCGAGTTAGAAATCCTTTTTTCTAGCTTGGTGACAAGCCAGACCCAATCTGCAATTTTCTTTATGAGAGGCTTAATCCAAAATCCGAGATATTTGAAACCCCTATCCAGGGGTATGATGCAATAAGGGAAGTGCAGTTGTGCAAGTTGTGACTCTTGGATGGAAGTGAGGGCTAAGGTAATGGTAGATTTCCCATGATTAGCCTACATACTAGTAGCCAATGAGAAGAGGGAGAGGATTTTGGAGAAAGTGAGAGAGTCTTGAATGCTCCCATACAGGAAAATGAGAACATCATCCACAAAAATGAGATAAGTGAAGAAGCAAGAGTCAAATATCTTGAGGTCACGAAGGTTGCAATCTCTTTTGGCAGAAGCTAGTAAACGACTAAGCCCATCCATAATAATCAGAAAGAGTAGGGGGGATACGGGGCAGCCTTGTCTGAGTCCTCACTCAGCATGAAAGAAATGGGAGGTAGATCCATTGATGACGACACTATAGGTAGGGGAGGTGATGCAGGCCATAATCCAAGCAATGAAGTCATTAGGGAAGCCAGATGTATAAGGAGCACCTTGATGTAGAGCCAACTGACACAATAAAAAACTTTAGTCAAGTCGATCTTTAAGATGATGTCCTTTAGGTGTTTAGTCTAGATCAAGTGGATGGCCTCATGGGTCGAGCCAATGGCTTCATGGATTTGGCAGTGCTTAAGAAAGGCAAGTTGTTGGGGGGTGAAATGGTGAGAAAGAATGGGTCAAAGACGATTTGCAATGACCTTGGAAATTATTTTATACAGACAATTGCATAATGAGATAGGCCTATAGTCATTGAAAGAGAAAGGTGAATCAAATTTTGGGATAAGGGCAATAAAGGACAAATTGACAACATTGTATAAAGATCCAGATACTCTACATTCTTCCACAAATTTTAACAGATCATTCCCCAGAAGTTCATAGAATGTGAGATAGAATTCTAAGGTCCACCCGTCTAGACTAGGACTCTTGTCCTTTTTGAACCATTTCAGTGTTCCTTCCTATTCACCTATAGTAACAGGGGTGATTAACTCGGTCTCATCATCATTTATAAATCGGGGAAAATTTCCTGCCTGTTATCGGGAATAGTGTCCACTTGGAGCTGCTATTCCCACTAATACTGGTAGCTATCTTAGAAGCAAACAAGTTAAAACTACTTTTGCTTTCCTTGATGAGAAGTAGATAAGAGGGGACCAAAGGACACCAACCTCAGTTTTGCACTTGGTTCCTTGCCTGGTTCCTCTCCTTTATGATAGATCTTCACTGCTCCTTCTTCCTCTACACAGCTTCAAAGAGTACCTGTGGAATCAAAGTAGCATAATACTATCAAAGAATAGAGATCTACAGTCATAAACAATACAGGACCAGATATGTATTGACTACACAAATGCATATACAATCAAAGATACAAGAATGTGGAGGAAAACTTGAATAGCTTTATTAATATCAAGAATAGAAAAGATTATTACAACCAATTTTTCTGACCCAGCATCATCCTCCAACAAGAAAGCCCTTCTTCACCTCATGTAAAGCTTAGATCACCCAACACTATGATGTTACACCAGGAAATCAACAACAATTCTCTACAAGATACAATATTCTAGCCTCTGGATCTCTGTGATGACGAATCCATATATAGATGATTGTAGGGGGGTGAGTCAGCTTCTGGATTTTTGATTAGTGTCCACTCTCTGATAGTTCTTGATTCCACTTGGAGATTGATGATGTCTTACTTATCCCTAGGTGAATTCAGAGAGGCAAGTGTCAGAGGAGAAGTTTCTGGAAGATCATATGATGCTCCACCTCGCAAACTGTCTTTTCCATTTGTCCATTCTCGCCCATCGCACCCTATAGAAGGGCTTTCCAGTATGCATCACACCCTTTACACTAAGTAGGTGATATGTATCGTATCCTCTACACTGGGCATTCTGTATGGTCCAATTTTGACCAGTTCTGAGTAGTTTTCTGTGGAGAACTTCTGGGAGATGATGTAATCATTTGAGCTTGTTCCTTTAGGGAGTGAAGCAACACTTTTAGGGACTTAGGAGCCCTTAGTTTATGGACATTTCTAATTGAGTTTGTAGTGCCAAAAAATGTCTATAGCAGTTGCCCCCTAAAGCATGAGGTCGTTAATCTTTTGATGTCGGGTGAAATGTTTTATCATGAGGATCTGAAGTTTTTTCGAGCTAGAAGGCGACCTGTAATAAGATACAATACAATACATTATCTTCATAATAATTTTCATGATCTAGCTAAGGAGGGAATTCCCATGCTCAGCTTTATAAATTCATTTTCATGTACATAGGACAGACAACCGTCTGTATGGCATACTGATGATTAGGACAGAGTCATCATCATTTGATTTGGATGATCATATGTTCAGCAACAATGTACATTTGATGTTTTTATATTCTTGAATATATCATAGCCCGGATGGATGAAACTAGATCCAGAGTCTTCAAAACTCGTTCAATCTTTACTCGGAGTACAAGTCGATCCATGTGAAAGATTTTCTGTAGTCGAACATGGAAAGACATCACCTGATTACCAGGCAATGATGTAAGCTGTTAACATGCATGAGAGGAATCAACAACAATGACAATGATCCTCAAGGTACTATAGTAAAATTTGCGTGGTGTGAAAAAGGGACTTGGCATCGAACACCACGCAAAATATCTCGGTCAAAGGCCATTGATGTAAGCCTGTCGTCGAAGGTGAGAAACTTGCCATTGAGGCATGCAAGCTTTGAAGTACTAAAATGTGTTTTTCCTAGGTCGACTTCTTGGATAATGAGCTCATGTACACAATAAGTGACCCATTGTAGGAGGGCCTTAATGAATCCCACATCTACGACATAGAAAGAAGCAAATGATTTTGGAGGTGAAAAAAATTTGATGATACAGGGTTCAGGGTGGTGGTCATGAAAGAATGGAGCGTGAATGTATTGCAGCGAATGAGACACATGTGAATACTTTGAGCAACTTCTCTTGAACATGTCGGTGACACTGACAATAGATTCGTAGTGTTAACCCCAAATATGGATGGTGTGACGGACCAATGGTGATATGACGAGTGAATGGAATAACCCAACCCGACTCAGACGGAGTGAAAGTGTCATGTTCAAGAGCGACTTGCTACCAATAAAGTTTCTTCAAGTTTTCTTCCCAATTTTCCCTAGTCATTGCTGACCAGTACCTGTTTAATTTTATCAAGCTTGCAGAGGATAACATATGCTTTCTCTATAATCCGCCCTTCAGGCGAACCTCTCGCTATGTTTTAACGAGCCTAGCGACAGTGAAACTCGTTCTTGTCCATTTGGACAAGTTTGTCTCTATTGGTTTTAATGAGTATAACTACAATGATAAATCGGCCCTTTTTCATTTTTAGAGAGTCTAAAAGGGACAGAAAGGAAACTCTAATGATTCCTTTTCGTCATATAATCCCTTAAGTCCGAAAAAGCGTAAAATAATATGAAAGGGATGAATTTTCGATAGTTTTAACGAGCCGAACAAGACAAGCGCTCGACCTTTTTGTGTAAGAATCCCTCAGGTCCAAAAAGATTAAAATCTAGAGGAGCGATAGCACTTCCAATTACTTTAATGAGTCAGAGAGGCCAATCGCTCGACAATATTTTCATATTTTACGAGTCAGGTGAAAAGACCTTAAAGGAGACTCGTTTTTTGAGGAACAAGTGATAATTTTGGGTAGCAGCTGATTCAAGGTAAGGTTTGGAATTTTCCAATCACGACAGTGTCACAAGAATGGCTAGCAAGATCACTCATTGCAGTTGTTCCACAAAAGGGTAAACAATCAAATGGAGGCATGTGATTGGCTAAAAAGGTGGAGGTGATGATGAGAACACGACCAAGGGTTAAAAGCTGATGATAATGCATTCACAGGTCATTTACTGGAAATTGGTTCATTTTTTAATGAGCTTAAACTATGGGGGAAACATTTTCTCATTACTTATGTTTAATTTTTAACGAGCTTGAACTCCATGTAAAAAATACTCGTGCTAGTCATATAATAAGGATATCTCATCTATAGATGCCATTTTTTATGGAGCTTGCACCTTTCAAATCTTTGCCTTGGATCCTTTCTTTATGCAAGTTAGGAAACGACCAATCCTACGAGTTTAAAGGGTTTGAGAATCTACAAACTAAGAAAATAAATGGTCACTCTTCGCTTGCATGCAACAAGGTTTGCATGCGCTCGGGTATAGCAAAAAGAATCCTGGCTACCATATAGAATTTCTTGTTTCGGCAAGACAGTTTCTATCCACATAGCAGATAGAAACAATTCCTGGCTTAGTCCATCTGGAGAAGGGTGGTTCTAAATCCCAATGTCCTAACCTTGATAAGGGAATCTTATTCCAGTCTAACTCCCTTTTCCTGTAAGGACGGGTGTCGGACTAGTCATTTTCCATCGACACGCAACCTACTCTATACCTGGAGTTTCCTTGCCAGAGAAGGCCAGGGTGCATGCCCCCTGGGTTTTAGTCATGTCCTACCGAATTACATTTGTTCTTCAGGTGCACGGACTGGAGATTGATGAGACATTCCTTGCGTGAAAAGACCATTTAACGATGACATCTGACTATTAGCTATGTGTGAGCCAGGGAATGAAAGCTGGTCTACGAGATGGAGCACTCGGCCTTCATGTGGAAAACACATTACTCTAAAGTGTGAGGAGACAATGCCTCCCATGTTATAAATATAGTCACTCCCAAGGAGTATATTATAATCTAGGGGTCCTTGGACTATCATTACATTCATGTAAACGGTTTTCCTTCTCAATGTTATGGGCACACTGGGAAGTATCCCTAATGGTCGACTAGTTCCTTTGTCGAAGCCTGTCAGATTTCTCATCTTAGGCAAAAGCGATGGCGAACCAAGCGCTTTCCAAGAAGTCGAGGAAAGGATGCTCACAGAAGCCCCTTCATCTATGATGGTACCAGCCATAACCATTCTGTAAGCTTGTGCAATGATTTAGAATGGTACACTAGCCGGTAAACAGGGTCTGCCTAGTAGATTCCAATCACAGGAAATGACTAGGTTCCTTGGAGGTGGGACTGAATAGACGGTCAGATACGACTCTAACGAACTTTGTTCCTACGGAAAAGCAATGGGTAGACTGCCCTCATGTTCATCAAAATATGTGTTTATGAAAATAATTTTAACGGTGTCGTTCTTATTCTCTCCATTGACTGTATCATCTAAAGATAGACATTCTAAAGGCAAGACTGGGTCAACTTTCGCCTCGACCTTTTGAATTTTGTCTAGTATAGATTCAGAGGGTTTATCTTCAATGTTAGATGCTTTGACCAACCACAATGGCGTGTGAGTCAGATTTTCAACCAGTGATGGACTCGGCCAGAGTTTCTTATATCCAGGAGGGAACCGTACCGGTGAAGCAGGACGGACATCCAAAACTCCTTTAGCTTCGTCTAGGAAGGGACAATGGTTGATGGCGTGATCGCCTTCACATAGTTTACAAGGAAATTTGCAATTCCTTTTTTGTCCAGATACTTTACTTTCACTAGTTGACGATGTATTTTCAACACGATCGGAGGTTGATGACATAGGATTGTGCAAATGAGGAGACCAGTCCCTTAAGATCTGAGGGATGCAAGGACAATCTCAATGATAGTGGTCTCCCCTAAAAATGACGCATGGAGATTTAGGTTTAGACAGTGCAGTGTGAGGATTTTTGGTAGACGATGCATGGTTGCCCCCTTTTTCTTTTCGCTCCTTCTCCTTCTTTTCCTTTTACTCCTTCCACTTCTTCCTCTTCTCAGTTACTTGATCTTTAGCTTTACCAGCTTCATCAAGCAAAGAGGGAGGAGAGGGAGAAATGGACGAAGTAGAAGGTTGGGAGGTAACTCTAGTGTCATCTAGTTGTTGACTTGATTGTTCAAGAATTACGGTATACTAAATGACAAAGGTAGAGAAGAGCCACACGGGCAAGCCAATTGTCAACCCTGGAAGTGACAATGTGGCCATATGGGGTGCACCAACATCTCCCCAAGAGGAGAAAGGGTTAGGATTTCCTCTAAGGGGAAATCATTGGTTAGTAGACTCCATTTTTCTCAACCTAAAGACCAACAAGGGAACATTGATGTTATTCCTATTAAAATAAATTTTAGACGCCTTGACACAACTTGTTTTTTCAATTTTTAAGAGTCGAGAAAAAACAAAAGATGGCTCTAGTCGCCTTTGATTTTTAATGAGCTTGAAGTGACAAGTACTTAGATGGACCTTTTCCTTTAAGGAGTCTGAAAAGGAATGAAAGAGACTACTCTGGAAATCTATAGAGAGGGATTACCAAATCAATCGCAAAATTGTAGAATACTTTTTATGGTACGGCAGTCAATCTTCTCGAATGCTCTACTAGTGCATTGCAATCGATAAGGCGGCAGACACGGCTTCCTAAGGATAAAGGATATAGCCTATTGTGGTCTCCCAATATATACTCGACGGTACGTGGGAGCACAAGTCCATACTAGCAGTTGTCGTCTCAAAGAGGAGGAATCACCCAGCCAACAATGAAAGTGACAATTACCAGGCTTTACGACGCCAGAATACGTCTCTAGCCTAGACTTCTAGATGTTGTGTGTTAGGTTCCGAAGCATTTTTAGGTTCATTAAATTTATTTTATAGTTGATCTTGTTTAAGAACGTTTCCTTTCAAGTTCACTGCGTGATGTATATATACAATTCCTAAAATGAAGTCTAAGATGATAAACAATCGTTTAATCTTCTTTTGCAATGAAAATCCTAGCTACTAAGGAAAGAGAACTAAGGGTCTTGCAACAAAGAGCACAGAGCACACACTAAATGAATTGTCCTAAATCAAACCAACAAGAAGTCTAAATGAAAATGCACATGCATGTATTTTTTTCAGCCTTCTTAATGTGCGAATGACAAGAAGAATGCTAAGTGAAAATCTGAATTATCTTTCCAAAGTGACAATACTAACAAATTTCTTTTCAAAACGAAGTGAAGATAACGACGACACTTTTGCAATTTCAAATTGAAAATTATTTTCGACACTTGAAAAACTACTAATTCAAATCACATACAAGAGTAACAGTATAATCAACTATCAAGAACAATGGGATTCTCTTCTATGACTGAAAATGACACTTGCGACACTTTCAGATCAAGAAACGACAGTCTGATTACGCTACTTCTTTGTAAAAGAGAACTGAAAATGGCGCACAATACATAAAAAAAAAATTACAGTTCTTTGCACAATGGAGGTATAATGATGGAAGGGAAGGGGGTTTCCACAGAGATATACTGACCGTTGACAACAAAAATCTTGAATAGAGCTGAAAAGAGTGAAGAAAAAACAAAGTCTAAAGGCAAAATTAACCTTCTCTAACCATCGTACCTGTTACACAGGGAATCCAGTATGCATCTCACTTACTGCATATGGGAGGTGCGATGCATACAGACTGCCTTGAAGAGAGGGTGTGATGGTACCAGTGCGAGACTTTTACTTGGTCTTTGGTCACAATTTGCAGTTCAATTCAGGGATTTAGGCCGAGCAAGTGATGTTCAGTAAATATAAATCATAGGGGTTGATCTAGGGAGGTTACTAGAGCCACCACTAGGGAAATTAGAGTGTTTGCAGATCGATTGTTCAATTTATAAACAAAGCCCGAAGATAGACTAAAGTAGCATTGATCTACTTTCCACTTGCATAGCAAATGCAGTTCGAAGGTTAGTTGGCTTGAATTCAGACTCCGTATGTAAGTTTATAAAACAAACAAATATAGACTAGCAAACAATATATTCGCTCCCTAGTGGAGTCGCCATTTTTCTATCGTGAATAGTTTCCACTTGGATCTATTATTCCTGCTAATACTGGTAGCTATCTTAGAAACAAACAAGTTAAAACTACTTTCAATTTCCTTTATGAGAAGTGGATAAGAGGGGAACGAAGGACACCAACTTCAGTCTTGCGCTTGGTTCCTTTTGTGGTTCCTCTCCTTTCTGATAGACTTTCGCCACCCCTTCTTCGTCTACCCAGCTTCAAAGAGTACCTATGGAATCAAAGCAGCATAATACTATCAAATAACAGAGATCTACAGTCATAAGAAATACAGGACCAGATATGTATTGACCACACAAATGCATATACAATCAAACATACAAGAATGTGGAGGAAAACTTGAATAGCTTTATTAATATCAATAATAGCAAAGAGGATTACAGCCAATTGTTCTGACCCAGCATCATCCTCGAGCAAGAAAGCCCTTCTTAACCTCATGTAAAGCTTAGATCACCGAACACTATGATGGTACACCAGGAAACCAAAAACACTTCTCTACAAGATACAAGATTCTAGCCTCTGGATCTCTGTGATGAGGGATCCATATATAGATGATTGTAGGGGGTGAGTCAGCTTCCAGGTTTTTGATTAGTGTCCTCTCTCTGATAGTTCTTGATTCCACTTGGAGATTGATGATCTCTTACTCATCCCTGGGAAAATTCAGAGAGGCAAGTGTCAGAGGAGAAGTTTCTGGAAGATTCTACGATCCTCCACCTTGCAAACTGTCTCTGCCATTTGTCCATTCTCACCCATCACACCCTACAGAAGGGCTTTCCAGTATGCATCGCACCCTTTACACTGAATAGGTGATATACATTGCACCCTCTGCACTGGGCATTCGGTATGGTCCTGTTTTGACCAGTTCTAAGCAGTTTTTTTGTGGAGAACTTCTGGGAGATGATGTAATCAACTGAGCTTGTTCCTTTAGGGAGTGAAGCAACACTTTTAGGGACTTAGGAGCCCTTAGTTTATGGACATTTATGATTGGGGTTGTAATGCCCAAAAATTTCTATAACACTGCCACATTGATGATATCAGCCAGATTTTTACCAAGAGGGTTTTTGAAGAGATTCCTGAAATGAGAGGTGCTAAGATTTTTGACCCCGGAGAGTTTGTTGAAAGTGTCAGCTACTCCCCCATCAGGTAGAGGTAACTTCCATATTGTGTTTGAAAATTTTCTACCTTTTTCATAGTTTTGAAAGAATCTTGTCTTGTCATTGCCTGCTTTTAACCATATAGCTCTGCTTCTGATGTGCCAAGGTTCCTCTTTCTCCTTCAAAATCCTTGCCTTTTTGTTTTCTAGCTCAATCAGGTGAGATTTGTCATCTGTTGAAGCAAACCCCATGTTTTGATAATCGAGCAATATACTCAACTCAGATTCAATTTGTGATATTAAAAGCTCCTCTCTCTGATGTTTCTCTTTTTCCCAGTTGATAGATAGATGCTTGAGCTAGGATAGGTTATGATAGCAACCCTTTGTGAAGAAATCATGTCTATCAATCGGGTTGGAAATCCTATATTACGATACCATGTTTATGTACTCAAGATCCAAAAGCCAAACATGGTTAAATTTAAATGGAGCTTTTTGTTTAGGATGGGTGCCAAACACCTCCAGATAAATGGGGGAGTGATCTCAGATGCCCCGTGTGCCCACCCATTATTTGTAGTGATGCAGTTGATTCATAAGGGGGATCTTTATCAGAAAAAGATCTAATATTCTTGCTAGTGTAGCATCCCCCACCCTTCTATTTCGCCAAGTAGGGATTGGCTTATTCATGGGGATATCCACCAAATTTTTTTGTTCCAGAAGGTTGGTCATATATCCAGTGATAGAGTCCACTTGTGCTTGTGACCCCCAAGACTCTCCAAAACCTAAAGAGAAATTGAGATGTTCCCCTAGAATGACGTGATCAGGGGAAAAAATCGATAGATTTAATAGGTGTTGCCAGAATTTTTCCCGCTGATGGCAGGGACCGTATATGTTAATAACCCTCAGGTTAATACCCAGCTCCACTGAGAAAAGATCTAAGCCAATGAATCCATGGCCACTCCAAGATGCTAAAACCTTGATGTTGCGAGGATTGTAGCCAATGGCTAGGCCCCCTGATTGATCCACATCATCCGTGGCCAAAAAATTCCATCAAGGAGATAGAGAGCTTAATGAGCTAGGGATGTTTCTGGCCTCACCTAGGGTTTCTTGTAGCATGATGATGTTATAAGGCTCTACTTCGAAAATTCTATGCAAGGCTAGTTTTTTGGAACCACTAGCCATGCCTCTGCAATTGAATGAGAGACACTTCATGGGGGAACCCTACCCGGGGTGTTCATTGCTTTGAGAACCCCATCTAGAGTGGATTGTCTACCAGAGGCGACCTCTGCCCCTGCCTATTTGATTGTTATGGATAGATTTTATTTCCTCTCGCAAGATGAAAGGATGATAGAACCAGGTTGGGTAAGTCCCAAATCGGCGATATGAGACGGGGGACCACCAGAGTGTGAATGAGAGTGAAGGTTGTAATTATGAGATGAAAACCTCCTGTTTGATGATGGGGAGGTGGAGTTGGTTGATAAAGAGGGAAAAGATGGAGCGGTGGTGGCGATGGAAGGTAATGATGTATCCATAGTGTAGTGAGCCACATAAGTGTTTATGGAGGAGGAAAAAATAGATGAGCAATAAGCAAATGAGGTAGCGCAAGAGGTTAGAGAAATACCCGATAATTTTCTGGCCTAAGTTGCAGCACGAGCTCTTATGAGGGGGGGCTGATGGCATTCTATGCAATGCTTCCACCATCCTTGGGGAGATGTTGCTGACTGGAGGAACATGACCCAAACTGGGAGAACGATTCTGAACCGGCGCATAATTCCCTGTAGAAGTAGTAGCTTCCCTCCGAGGATCCTCTGGTTTCTTGATGAGTGGGCAGTCTTAAAATATGTGCCCCACTCTATGACATCTCCTACACCAAAAGGGAACTCCTTCGTAGTCCAAGATCTATACCCTAGTGTATTTCCCCCATTGAAGAGTGATTTTCTCTCGCAAACCTTTGCGAGTATCCAAATGTACCAGGATGCAAGATAGGGTTCTGTTCTTCAATTTCACAAATGTTATTTCATGGTCTAGGTAGGTAGCTAGGGAATTTCCAATTCTGACGAAAACCTCATCACACCAATAATGCAGTGGATGCCCTGGCAAGCGAACCCAGAGTGGTCCCACCCCTATTTGCTCCCTCTATGGGTCGAAGAGGGGACTCCATCTCTTGAGGAGTACAGGAGCCATCTCAATGTGCCAGTACCTTGCGAGTACCAAGTCTGTGTAGTTTTCTTTTGCAAAATGAAGTGCGAACCAACCCCTAGGCAATACCTACACCTCAGGCAATTCCTTAAGCAAACCTCCTAAAATATCTCGAACCCATAGGGTCATCCTGACCACTGAATATGCTTGGCCTCGAACATGTTCGACTAGCATAGTGTTTGCGATGTATGTAGCTTGCCTAATAGCAGAGCTCTTACCAAAACGAATAGTGATGTCCTTTGTGGTAGCCTTCACACACTTCGTCTTCATTTTCCTAATTCGTGGGGCAGATGGATGGTTCAACAATGGATGAGGTGAACCCTCTTGAGTGGTATGAGTTGTAGACTTGACCTTCACCGTAGGGGTTTCAAAGCAGCCCAATGGTGAGTTTGCAGAGATGGGAGGGTTTTGAGCCCCAGATGCTTGGAGGTCCTCAGGCGGCGCTGTGAAAAAAGTCAAAGTGGATGGTTGGAGATAGTCTATCAGCTGATTCAAATCAGAAGAAGGCGAAGGGGGAGTGTTTGCAGTAGGAAAATGAAGAGTGCCTAGTGATAAAGGAGGGTAGTCCAGAGCAGGGGATTCAATGGAAAGTGACCCAAAAAATAGAGGAGTTGTATTGTGTCTACGATAGGAAACCACCGGCGTAGAGCTTGACGGAGCAGGACCGAACTGGGGAGATGGGCCAGATGCCGGTGAAATGAGGTTATGGTTTCCAAAAATGATGTGGTCGGGAGAAGGATCCTCGCTATAATCAATCTCCTCAACCTCCATAACATCGCCCATGCTGTTAACTATTACCATCAGTAGATGGAGACAAATGTAGATGCAACGGAAACAGAGATCTATCGGTCATCGGTCATCCATGTTCGGGTGCCTATGGAGAGTGCTGCAGCAAAACCTAGGGTTTTTACCCTAAACCCTTATGGTGATCTCCTAATCTAGCCATCCTTGCTTCATTGTAGACCATTTTTTTATTATGCTTCAGCTCTCCCATTGTCAACCAGTTGTTGTCATGATTCACGCTCTTTGTGGGGTGATTATCATCAACATTCTATCGTTATCTCTCCTTCTGGTGCTTCATTGGTTTCTTATTTAGAATCAATGTGATTTGATGAGGGTAATTGATCCTCATCTTCTTCATTGTCATAATCTTTTGTTTTTATCGATTTTGGATTTTTGCTTGTTTCATCAACCACAACATCAATACATTCAGTAATTTTCCCAAGTCTTTTACTATAAAATTTATATCCTTTACTTCGAGAAGGGTAGACAATAAAAAAAATTTCATCTGCTCTAGGTTCAAACTTACCAAGTTTTTCATCAATCCTTTTGATGTAACATTTGCTTCCAAAAACTTTGAAGTATTTTACAATAGGAGTCTTACCATACCAAAGTTCATATGGAGATTGAGTGTTTTTTACCTGAACATTTTCTTGGTTGAGAATAGTGATGGCAACGAATGTAGCTTCACCCTAGAAGGTTGCACGAGTTTCAGATTCATCTATCATAGCATGAGCCATTTGTTGAATAGTTATGTTCATCCTTTCTACCATTCCATTTGGCTAAGGAGTCCTTCCAGTGGAGAACACCTGTTTTATTCCATGGATTTTACAAAAGTCAAATAATTCATCTGAGGTAAATTCCACTCCTCGATCAAATCTGAGGCATTTTATTTTGCAATCTGATTTGTTTTCAACCAAATCTTTGAAGGCTTTGAAATTTTCAAATTCTTCATATTTATGCTTTAGAAGACCTATCCAACACATTCTGGAAAAATCATCAATTAAAAATATAAAGTATTCTTCCCCACAAGGTGACTTTTTCCTTGATGGTCCACATAAATCAATATGAACAAGTTGAAGAGGCTTACTAGTTGACCCTTCCTTTTTGAGGAAGTGAGATCAAATTTTCTTACTGAATTGACACAATTTGCATATAGTATTTTCAGGAATGTTGATATTTGGAAGATCACGAACAACTTGGAATCTGCATGCTTTCCTTATTTGAGAAGAGCTTAGATGTACCAATCTTCTATGCCATAGCTAGTTTTCATCATTTTTGCTTAGATAGCATTGTTGTTGTCCTCCCTTGAGTATGTATAGGTTGTCTGGATTTCTTGTACCTCTGATCATGGTTTCTCCTTTATCAAGCTCATGAACAACACATCCATTTTATCGAAACACTACTTCATTTCCTTGATCACACATTTGACTCACACTCAATAAGTTATGCTTTAAGCCATCAACATACATAACATTCCCAACTTTAACTTTTTCTTTCAAGAAAACAGAGCCTATACCTTTTGTGATAGTAGGGGTGTCATTTCCAAATGAGACACTCTTTTCCTTTTCTAAGGCATTATATGAGTGTAGTTTTTCTTTGTCACTTTTCATGTGTTTTGAGCATCTAGTGTCAATGTGCCACTGGTTTTCTTGTCCTTTAGCATACAAGGCTATACCACATATTTCTGTTTGTGGTTCTTTCTTTCTCCATATTTTGGGATTTGATGGAGTTTGCTCCTTTTGAGGTATTTTCCGAAGTTTACTCCTACATTCAGATTCTTCATGGTCAAAGTTGTTACACATTGAGCATTCTTTTCATTTTGAAGAAGAGAAAAGTTATTATAGGAACTTTTCTTAATCCCTGTCACATATCTTTGATTTCTTGCTTCTATAGTGATGACGGTTTTTTAAGAAACACATTGAGCAGCTTTGTGTCCAAAATTATGACATGATAAACATTGACCATTAAAGAAGTTCCTATGATTATCAAATATAATGACCTGGTGATTATAGTTTTGATTGATATTCATCTTTGAAGCAAATTGAGTATGATTTACTTGAGGTTGGTTGTGTCTTCTATTCATCCTTGAAATAAATTGAGTCTAATTTACCAAGTGATCTACTTTTTTCCTTTTCTGATGATTGTCAAACTATCCACTGCTCTTTGCTACATTAAGATAGCTTTTAGTGGAGGTTGACGGCTTTTGTGATTGCGATGCTTCTTCATTATATCCAAGACCTGTCTTTATCATAGGAGAATGCTGCACTTTGATAATTTCATTTAAGGTTTTCGATCCTTTAGCAAATCTAAGGTTGGGAGCTTTTGTTTTCTCAAGATCCTTTCTTAGACCCACGATTTCACATTCTAGTTTTTCATTGTGTTTTTCTCTTTCAGCAAGTTGGTATGTCAAGGTATCTATAATCACATTATTTTATTCTAAATAGATTTTGAGTTTAGAGATTTCTTCATAAAGGTCATCTTCATCTAAAGCATCCAAGAAATCATCATCTTCATAAGCCATCAGAAGTGTATAGTCATTACTATTTTCATCTTCATCACTATTTGATTAACCATCGCTATCTTCATGAGTATAGTAGCTCTTTTTACTTAAACTGTGTTTTCTATTCCGTTTTGTAGATTCATTTCCTTTATCATTTGTATCTTTATAAGGACATTTGGTAGCATAATGACCAACTCTACCATAGGCAAAACATTTGAAAGGTAGTTTACCTCTGAATCTTTCGGAACCTCGTTGAAGTTTCTTGACAAAGTTTACTTCCTCTTCTTCTTTTGAAATGTGTCCTAATTAGTTGAGTTCTTATTTTCATTTTTCTAAAGCTTTAAATGTGGCTTCTCTCATATCTGATGGACCTCCTTTTCTCATCTAAAGGCAGTTATGATTCTGTGAAGTTGTGTCATAGTAATAGTCTCTAGATCCTGCTTTTCTTCTATGGCAGATACTTTTGATTCAAATTTAGAAGATAAGGATCTTAAAACATTTTCACCTAAGGTAACTTCCTTTATCACTTCACCCATATTCTTCATGCAATTAAAAACCTCATCTACATGTAAGAGGTAACTAGCTATACTTTCATCATTATGCATCTTGAGAGTTTCATATTGAATTCTAAGAGTTTGCCGTTTAAAACATTTTACCTGAGAGTCTCCTTCATAGCTTAGAACGATTTTGTCCCATATTTCCTTGGCTGATTTGAACTGCATAAATTTGACAAACTCTGATTGTGATAGACTTCCCAATAATGTATTGAAAACCTTGGCATTGGTTTCATATTTCTTTTTACCTACCGTATCTGTACGAATTGCTAATGGAAATGTATATCCTCCTTCCATGATTTCCCAGACATCTATTCCAAGAGATTGAAGATAGGTTGTGGTTCCTACCTTCCAATAAACAAAGTTGCTCGCATCAAATATTGGCGGTCTGATGGATCCCCCACTTTCTTGATTACTCATGATGATGGATCTTCCTTCAAGCGATCAAGCTTCTTCTGAAGGACCTACTATGATATCAATTGTTGGAAATAATACTGAGAGGGGGGGTGAATCAGTATTATTAGATCAGTAATTTAATTTTTAAAACAAATTTTTATATGCTACTTCAGTTCAATGAACTAGCATTTATACGCAACTATACTTAATGCAACCAGCGTATATGCAAAGATCTTTAGATTTACCCAAATTATCATGTATTGAACTTTGATCAGTATATCAAGAATTCATTAGATAGTGCAGTAAAAGCATAATAAAGCATCAAACATAAGAAACACACAAGAACACCAATATATAAGGTGGAAACCTAATGTGGGTAGAAACCACCTACTATTGTCATCTTTGTCTTCTTTTAATATTAATAAAATTCGGTTTATAGTTTTTTTTATACTAGTGCGGTCTTATACTAGTACGCAGGCTTCTACCTGTAGAGGGCTACAACCTTCTCTTGTTCTCTATCTTCTACTAGTAGGGAGCTACAACCCTCTAGCTCTTGTACTATCTTATATGCTTACTAGTACATAAGTTCCATCCTACAGAAGGCTACAACCTTCTCTTCCTATCAGGGACCACGTTTCATAAATTTTTGGATGGGATCCATCAACAACATCATTCAATCATCAAATATATCTACATCAACCAATCTCCTTTTAAACCAACCACAATTGAATCAATAAATCACTTTTACAACCCATCAATCTGATCATTCAGAATGCTCTCACCAGAATATAGTAACCAGAAGCCAAGCCAGAACGTAGAACACTGCATTAGCAAACAAAAGAAACTAAAACATATTTTATAAGGTATACACTACTTCCATGTGTTGAACTTGCGTGCATACATGCTTCCCTCAAAGCAAACCACCGTACAAATCTGCAAACCAAATTTATGATTTATACGACGCTTTGATATGCAAAACCAATGTGTATATGCTCCTTTTCTAAAGTGAACCTACGTACAGATTTGTAAATGATGATTTAAACATTACAGCTATTCCAGACTTCAGTCATACCCAGATCATCATATTTATATACTACAACATGCACTAGTTATTCAGATACATGATCAAAACACATAAAGATAATTCACTTCAACCTTTAAGATCATAATACATCATTAGATCTTATTCTTCATCAAACATTAAGGTTCATCCTTGCTTCAGATCGAGCACAAAACCATAAGCCAATAACTTGCATATTAGATCTCACACTTCATTAGATACTCGATACTTACACACCATGGCCTAATTATCTTCTCCTCCTTTTATAGTTTTATGCCTTTCTCAATACCATGGACCAAAACCACTTACGACCAATACCTTGGACCAAATACCTAGGGTCAATACCTCAAACCAAATACCTTGGACGAATACCATGGACCAAATACTTTGGACCAAGAATTTAGTTTTCCAACGTATATGCACTTTTCCTTCTGTGAAAGTGTGTATGTACATATACGCTACTTGTATAAAGTGAACGTGTGTGTATACACAGCTTGGTCAATGGTGAACCCGTGTATACCTTTCTTTCTTCATTCCTGTGAAGACTGATCCTGTCATTATTTGCTATTTACCTGCTATAATGTGATCTTTCATTTGAGTGAGTTTCCTTCTAAACTGATTCCTTGAGGTTGCCCCACATTTCATCATATCTGTAAACACTACTGTCATGAATTTTGTTACATCTGATATCTCTTCTGTAGATTCATCTAGTTACCATATACAATCGAGTTGTTCTACTATAAGTGGGTTGCCATCATGTACAACACATACATCACAATGCCAATCGCTCCCATGTGTCTCCTAATGTATATCCCCATGCATCACTCCACCATGTTTCCCACATATAAAACCATGACACTTTAACCATTGGAATTCAATTTCTTTTTATTCAAACTAGGTTTTCTTGTCACTTTGCCTATTCCCAACATCATCCAACTATTAATCAACTTAGATCCATTTGAGCGTCATTATATCTAATTTCTCCTAGTCAAAAGGTAGGAGAGAGTCCTCCACCATTAAATCATTATCATTTATGCTTAAAATGAAAAACATTATACCCAAAACCCAAAAATATATGGAGGCAAAACCCTCTGGACATATCGAGCCTCTCATGGAAACAGAAGTTGAAATCGATGAACCATTCTGCTCCCACCATATGTAAGATCTTCGTTTCATCTTGTATTATCATCACCTAAAACTAGAAGATCCATTTTAGGTCGCAGTGTCAAGGTTGTACCACCTAATTTCCCCCAAATGCTACCCTTTTCTAGAGATTTTTTCCTGGATCACAACATCCTATGTTAAAGATATTAATTGTTTCATATGTTCTATAGGGGAGAAATTTTTGTAAGAGACCACAGAATTAATTGAAAATGCTTTCAACTACTAAAAATCTCCCCATCCTGAGAGGTTCATAGAAGCTACACTTTTTTACACTTATAATGGGCTCGCAGCAAGAGAATAACAAACCCTCCTCTTGTTGATTTTAGCACCAGTTAATGAAACCCTCCCCATTGTAGACAGATTCCCCATTTCCATATTTTTCAAAACTCTACAGAAAACTATAACGGTTATTACCTTTCTCTTTGGGGAGGGTGAAAGTTCTAAAATTACTAAATCCACCATAGTATTCTTGCATACAATGATGCAGTCTAAAATAATCTTCAACATACCATCATTCCTTGATGAATCTATAAAATTATAGTTTCACCATTTTCATGTTACTTCTTATTTTAGATACTATTCTATATTTCTCTACCTTTTTGTGTACGCTCAGATATAATAATTTTAGAACTTGGGCCCTAACAATATATATTTTTACAAACAAAGGATTTCTATGTTTGATTGGGATAGTGCCCTGAAGAAAAATATTGACAATGTGTATTTTCCCCAATTTATTTTCACTTATATGTCCATTGCCTACAAAATTTTAAATAACATTTCCCCTCCTATAATATTTCCCCATCAAAAGGAAATCCTTCACCTCAGTGACGATACCATGATGAATGATTGGTTCTAGTTTGAATACTACACCAAAATTAGAGTCTATGGGTCAGAGCTTTCCCCATACCACTTTCTTGTTTTTATGCCCATGTGAATCATTGCTCTAGAGGTTATTAGACAAAGCCTAAATATTTATCAAATCCACTTTGTTCCTACCAAGAAAGGGTACATGATTAAACCACGTTTAAGTTAGGTAGGGTGGTAGGCCTATTCATTGTTAACACCAGACAAGCCTTTTAGCAAGTAGAATACATGTTAAGAGCTTAATTTTGAAATAGGAGAGGTGTAGAACTATGATTTCCATAATGTCATATCAAAGAGGAGAAGGGATATTAATGCTTCTACTTATGAGAATGGGTATAGACTTGAACTTGAATTGAAGGCTAATTTTGATTCCTCACCAATTAATATAGAGATGAAAATTGAGACACCATCTTCAAAGGAAAACACTCAAAATAGAAGCGTGGATGAGGCTAGATACAGAGAAATGGAAGAATAATCATCCAACAATAAGGCTAACTTCTAGGATAGGAATAAGGAAGATATTGAGACTAGATTGACCGAGAGGAACCTAGACCAGCTAGACTTCTAGGCACCCCTAAAATACTCTTAACAACATGTCACATCTACTTCTACAAAGGTATAAATTTTGGGCTCTTTTTTAAGTGCATCAAAAACATGCCGAAAATGGGAATAAGGTCAAGTGAAAGATGAGAAAAACAAGAGGAGGGATGAAATTCTATAGCAGTTGAAATCACATTTGGTTCCTTATCAGACAAAGATCCAAACCTCCATGGACCTAGAAATAAAGAAGATGAAATTATCTTTGTATCATCCTTCAACACATTCCCTCCCATCATCATCACAATTTAGGACTATGGATATGTCACTAGATATCAATTATATCCCCTTACAGGATAAAATCAATTGGAATAGCCAAGATGGAAAAATTCTCTATAGTGAGCTCAGTAAACGTTGTTTGACTATTAGTAAGGCTGAGAAATTATTAGAAATGTTTCCACAATGGTAAAGAAAGAAAAGGCCAACTGTAGATCCATTCAATTGTTGAATGAAAGATTAAAATAACTATTTATCAAATAGGGGGTAAGCCTAAATGATAAAGATGATGTGGAAGCCATCATTTAAAGCTCACAATCCAAAATCCATGATTTGACGAAAAAAATCAAAATGCCTACTTCTGAATATGTGCAGTCCAAAAAGTTGGTTAAGGTATAGAATGAAAATGAAATAACGGCCAAGGAACTAATTAACATAAATATTGAGTTTATGTCCCTCAAAAAATACCTGGAAAAACTACAACAAAAAAGGAATTCTCCATCTGTGTAGTGATTGTGCCATAAAACCCCCAGACTCCCATTGCACAACACACCAAGACGCTCATTGAATTGCAATTTTGAGATAGTGAGCTAAAAAGGGTGAAATTTTATTTGGAGAACACTAAGCATGTGCTCACACATAAGTAGAATCAACTTGAGACAACTAAGGTGAATGTGGAACAAACCAACAAAACCTTGGAGATTGCAAATGGGGAGATCCAAGAACTAGAAAATAAGCTAAAAGTTAATATGCCTCTTATCCATGCCAAACATATAATATGGGATGAAATTATATCTAAAGTAAAGAAAGTCTAGGATAATATGACCCTATTTTCGGAGCAAAGAATTGGAGTCACCGAGACTGAGTTCTTTATCCTGTCACCACAAGAAGAAGATGGTAAAAACTCCAAGAAAACAAAGAAATTTATCAGGAACCTCAAAAACAAATCCTCCAATGAGTTGAGTGCAATGGATATCATCAAGGGGAGAAGGACAATTGTGAAATTCTCTAATATGATTCAAAGAGAAACAATTAGGAAAAATAATTAGGAGTATTTAGGTGATTTATTGAAATATATAGTTTCAATTAAGTCAAATTTTGATCATAGGATTAGAGAAGGGTTACCTAAACACTGGGATTTTCAAAGGAAATTGATTCCATGGAAACAGTATCAATAGTTTCTACTACAAGATCAGACTAAGTTGGATTTTTCTCATGAAAATACCTCCACCCTCAAAGGAAGGACCATAGTCAAATATTTGCAAACATATATCCAATTACTCTAGCTAGTAGATTTGTTTTTGTTGACAAAATGCATTATGCCGAGCTCGCCAATATGAAGATAGTTTATCAATATTTCTTCCACTCTCCTTTGTATAATACAACATTTGGAAAAAAATGTGACAAATTCTCTAATCTGCAATAAATATGAATCATAGAGTCCTGGTCACTTTCATAAGAACTAGCTCACCAACAATGAAGACGTTTTGATGTGCTAATCATGGAAATCCATGTCATTTTGAAAATATTGTAAATATTTTGTTTCAATAATGGAATAATAAATGTTATCTAATAATTAGAATAGGTGTGCTAACATCACACTTGAATGGTTGAGTGATTTATGAAATTTTTAAGAGGGAATATTTTGCAAGTTGTTCTGATTTTCAGGTGAGATTATATAAAGGAGATAAGGGAGTCATTTATAAGGGTTCAAATTTTTTGTTTGAGATGTTGTTCTAACCTCAAGGTATCACAAATTTTTGAAGATCTATGATATGTGTTCTCTTTTCTAGGATTAATAAAGAAGTTATGGTGATTCCAAACACTGAAATCTATAGTATGTGATTCTCTCTTTGTTTATATTTTCATATGTGCTTCTTTCTTCTCAGAAATTGTGTATTTTCAGTTGTTGTACTTAATCTCAGAGTTGTAGATTCATCTATGTCATATTTTGATAAATGTTTCCTATGATGTATGGGATATAAGGCCCTTAAAATGCACTCCACGTGTTTTGAATTTCATTTACATCATCTGTTTCATATTCCTGAAGGAATTTAATGCATATGATTTTGATATCTACCCTCTGCACTAATTTCATTTCTTTATGTTCTTCTTTCCACATATATTGCAATAGAAAATTTAGCTACACTTTCAATGGGTAGGTCACTAGATCTGGTTTTTCATTCTTTGAAAAAGAGTTCTTACTATGTGGATTAATTGTATCTCCCTTGGGATAGGATATTTGAACCAATTTAACTCGTCATATATTTGAATCTTGAGTAACACAAATATATTATCGATACACTGTAAGACATCCTAGGAATTGTTATCCCTCTCAACATGGAGATTTTCTCTAGGAACCACAACATATTTTGGAATTGTTGTTGAGGAATGAATGAGAATATATTCCCTGGGAATTATTTTGTACATTCCTTTCTCTCATGAGCTAGGGAAATGTGGGTTGATATATATCACCTAAGAAGCTTCTTAGGTCATAATTATGGCTTCTAAGAGATATGATACTCACTCAAACACCTCTCAGAAAAATACCCCTTGTGTCTTTGACCCATAGAGAATTTTTTCTAGAAGGATCTAGAGAGAAAGTGTCCTAAAGACCCCAAAACTAATCAACTTAACTTCAGAAATATCATTTTTTAGCTCTCACAAATATGAAATAAGTGCTCTCACAAATATGAAATAAGCTTCCTCAACTCCTCAATTATGAATTTGGATTCCTCGGAATGAAGATTCCCCTATTTTGATTTTTATTTCATAGATACAAAAACTGAAGAAATTTTTACCTGTCCTTATCCTTTTACTTTTCATGCTTTCCTTGAGGGTGAACAAGTTAAAAATATTTTCATCCATACTACCTCTCAATTTTCTATAGCCCCTTCACCACCACACCCAATAAATATTGTCCACCCAACTCCTATAACAAATTTTCTTCAACCACCGATACAAAATATGGTTGTCCCTAGCTTTCTACTCAACATATATTCCCCTTAGAACCTCCAATAGCCTATGAATGTCATTCCCCAAGATTACCTTAAGATCCTACCTATATTCATTGGGGAAGATGATATCACCGCCTAGAAACATATTGAAACCTTTTGTGCCTTTGTAAAGAATTCAAATGTTGAACATCTAGTGTTGGCATATAGGGGCCTCACACGGGTTTAGAATTATTTAGCCAAACAAATCCCTACACTACTGGTGCGTTCAGCATCAACCCGTGGAGTGCAGAGTGAAGTCTCACCCAAAGTAATATGGGGGGATGCTAGAACCAAGTTTCTACACCCTTGAGATGTTTGTGATGTCAATTTAGTCCAACTATACATGCCTTCCGGCAGGTCGCTTCGCACTCTATTATAACCTTCAGTACCTCCACATTCTGTTAGAATTTACTTTTGTGCAGCCCTAATTAGGGGTTGAAGTCCTTTCGTGCTACTAAGGCAGTGAATGCGATATCTCCTAAGCTATGCCAAGTATCTTACTTATCTTTTTGACTGAACTTAATTATCTTCACGTAAATAGATATTCCAGCTTGCATTCACTTAATCAAAAAAATTATACACATTCGTGCATCATATAAGCATTAGAAGTGAAACTCATACCCAAGATGACAGATGCATAAAATAGGAAATAACGACGCTGAATTGATAGAAACTTCTCTTTATTAATACTTCAATTGATTGCATACTCAACTTGTCCTACACACTCAGCTGTAGGGGTTTGTGCACTCAGCTGCAGACTACTTGTTCTCTGCGCACTCAGCCACAGATCCTCTTGCTATGCTACGAACCAAAACTAGACTTTGCACTTCAGATCTATCTCACATACATCATATGTTCTTCATCTTGTGTCTACATTAGTTGCTTTAAATACTTAGAGCTTCACTCTATTTATACAATCCCATGGTCCACGGACCATCAAAAAATATTCTAAAACTGACATTAAATTATCAAAATAAGGGCAGACAACCCTATGAGTCTTTAACAAACTACGTGCTCCATACCCACAAAATGTAGAGTCTTTAAATGGAATTACAAATTGACCTAAATCTGGGCTCTAAGCTCCAAAACTTCCCTTTTGGGATCCCACGCCCAATAGGCCCCCAACAAAAACATCATAACTTGCACTCAAGTCACTTTGTCAGTGCAGAGATCTTTGCGTGAAGACGTCCAAACTTTGATTGGATCATTATACGTTCGGTAGCGCACTGAACGGCTGCCTACTAAACTTCCTCTATGCACTATTCAGTGACTGCTATTGTTGAACTCCTACCCTGAATCCTTTCCTAAGTTTCTTGCAGTCGCACAAAATTTGCTTCAATGGAGGATGTAACGGCATAAGCCTCGTTGATCCCTAGATGTAGTCCTACTTTGAAAACTACCTCTTTATTTAGAGCGACATCTACCTGGTCCTTGAGTGTCTTTTCCTGCTGCATCCTTGCAAGCCTCTATGCAAGGGCAACCATCTGTGTGGTCCCTTTTATCTCATCGTATCTCTGTTGCATCTTGCATGCCTCTGTCTCTACGAGCTCTATGTTCGAATCCTCCTGTAGGGTGGTGAGGACCTCGAATGGTTGCTCGAGCAACTTCATGTAGTCTGTCATTGCGCTGTTGACTGTCGCCATTCCTGTTGTGATCATGGTGGCATGTTGTTCCTTATCCTCTAGTGGAGTTGAAGGTTGTGTCTTCAACTGTAATTCTACTATCTGAAGGTTCAACTCCAGTTGAACCCTAGCCATTTCATCTCTTCCATCACGGACCCATGTCGCTAACTTTCGGATGCATGCCTCCATCGGTTCTTCTACTTGAATGGCCATTTCTAGGGCCATATGTGATCCAGATTTAAACAGGAACGCAATAGATTACAGAGATAACCATAAATACAGAGATGCGATAACCATAAACAAAGAGATGCAGCCGAAATAATACTTCATTTCATTAATGTAAAATACTGAAATATGCTTACAACCAGAAATGGAAATAAACCAGCTAGGGCGATGGTAGCTTATCTCTGAGAAGAGATGT